>JARACY010002584.1:0-41315 GCA_029255725.1 Scrobipalpa atriplicella
ATATTTAAAAAAGGAATGTTTTTCGGGCTGTACGAATACGCCTCAAGCACGCCGTTGCCAGAATGGTATGTCGCAGCGACGGAGTAATAACAGGTTTCAAAAGTGAAATTGTATTACGTCATCCAGTTTCAAATCTGAAATAATATTGTTTAGTATGCGGAATTTGTGTATTACTCACATAAATAAAATAAATTCTACGCATTGCAATTCCTTTTTATGCAGCAGCTTCATAAACTACTATTTAAGTTTAGTATTTCCGAGCCCAGCAGTCTGCGATGTTCTATTACGCTTCCTATCAACGTGAATGTCAAGTCTGTAGTGTCGCTACAAATGATACTACATGCATGCTGCAAAAATGAACTGAGCGCTTTATCAAGACGACTCTCGATCTAAAGATTGAGAGCAAAATTAAGTATAGATTTGTCAGTCTGTTTAGTACTGTAATGACATTTCTGATTCGAACTTAAACTTGAGTCTCAACTGCGTATCGAGCTGATTTCGATACCGGCCTAAAAGAAACTGTTATGTCGATGACTTAATACGCACACACCTGTACATCTCGTCGCTGCAACATTGGGGCGCGCGGGCGTGGCGGTAGTTCGGGCTGCGGTGACGGCGGTATGCGTTGTAGGTAGCGAGACTAGCGAGCCGCGGCCGGTCAAGGGCCTGCCGGGCGTCACGGCCGACGTCCACGCGCTCACCACAGACTTCTTCCCCGGTGGGTATACCCTACAGTCTACACCTTTATTGTGCCACTCATGCTACACGCTCACAGGACTTGGCAAACGACGGGTCCTAGAATGAGATTCAAATAAAAAGAAAACTGTTTATCTTGGATACGAGTTTGCGATAATCTGTAGCGTTATTTAGTGTCCACGATCATACTTGGTGTTGAGATATGTTACGATACTTGAGTTTCACTTTGCCTCGAACTATAAATGCAACCCTTTAAAGCCTCATTATACGTAAAAATGTGGATCTTATTTACTCGAGAGGTCAATCGACTCAATAATAAAATAGTATAAAACATATATAATATCACTTCTAGGACTCGTTACCAAAACTTGTCAGACGTGGCGGAACGACCTTTCGGTCGTTTTCGCTCTGCCTACCCCATTAGGGATAAAGGCGTGATTTATGTATGTATGTATGTATTACCCTGTAATAAAAATATAGATAACTTGAATGAAAAATAAATAAAATACTTATCTAATCAAATTTCTGAACGCACCATAGTATACTTTTTTTATTTTTCTGGCGCCACCTGCGAATTTGAATTTCGAACACCAATTTGGGACCGATTTTGCCAATTTATCACTTTGTGATATTTTTCTCAGTTTGGTTAGGACAATGCAGGCTGGATCACCTGATTCCGTGCTTCCGAGGGCACGTTAAGCCGTTGGTCCCAGTTGCTGTCTTTTATAGTGGCTGTTACACGAACCGTGTCAGAGGCCTATTCGCTGTGCTATTAGGCGGTTTAAAAACTCTGACATAGGGTTCATCGAGTCGATCGAATCGAGAGCCCACACGACAAGTGAAGAAGAAAAAATTTAAAAACAAAACATTCAGCCCTAACTAAAACAAATATACATAGACGTAACACTATTCGTAACGAAAACTCTTCTAACAAACTTCGAAAACTGTGTAACACATAAGGGCGTAACTTGCAAATCAGGGTTCAAAAAATACATAAATGAATATTCCATACAAAATAAAAGTATGACCGTAAAATTAATAGTGTCGAAATAAACTAGATAGACTACTGTAACTATGGGTAAAATAAGATTAGTGCATATTTAAAACAACATAAAGTTCTTACACTTCAAACTTATTTTTCATCTAAAAACGCGTCTACTGAACAATTTACGTGTTGTCAGTTAGGCCCTTATGTGTTGAAGCCGACGATATTTCCTAAAATATTAAAAAGTAAACAAAATGCTGCAAGGAAGATAGAATAAAATGTACGTTACAAGCATCGTGCATTTCACGCGTTATCATTTTACTTCAAATTTTTTAACTTAGCATTTTATGTTTTTCTACTTTTGTCAGCTACAACGCCTAAGCGTGCTCTATCAATCTACATCAATGACCCATACATAAAATAATAAATGGTTATTATTACCTAAAATGGCGGAGTTGAGCGCCTCGCACACCGCCTCGCGGCGCACCGGCTCCAGCTGCCAGCCCACAGGACTGTCCCACGGATTGCTATACGCTAACAGACTGAATGCATCCTGCATGGAAACACAATCCCCTTGTAAAACTCGATTTATTGAAATTAAAGTGAAAGAATTATTCAAATTTAGGTTGTGAAACTTGGTTCAATTTATTATAGCGTCGATTCTGTCTCAACTCATTCACCACCGCTCTAGACTTGAGTCAAGAACTAACCCATCGCCAATAAGAGAAAAAACTTAAAAAGAAATCCTCTTCTTCTTGTCATATCGATCGTTTAGAAGTCAACGGTAGTCGGCAAAACAATGATTATGTACTGAATAAAACACATGTATGTACAGAGCGCTGTATGTTTTGGAAATTCACTTTAAATTCACATATAAAAGTTACATAGTTACGTTATTATTTGCACCTACCTTGCAAGGTAGAATGATAGATAATGGCGTTAAGTCCTCCATTTTGTGCTTAAAGTTACAAAAAACAAATAAAAGTATTAAATGTTACCTCGAGCATAGACTTGTGGTAGACGTCCTGCTGGAGTTTCTGGCTCATGGCGTACAGCTCGCGACCGAATGCGAGCATTCGCTCCACCGACGCGCGGGCGCCGCAACCACCGCAACTTGACCCCGGGTCTGTATTTATTAGGAAATGTTAAACAGGCCAACATTTTCTGGTCTTTCGTGCTCATTGATATGTTGTATGTTCTGGTAGATAGGCTTAAATTTTTTGGACTGTGTTCATCAAATTGATATCTTGCTTTTGGTTATTGCCTACAGATACCAATTCATATTGCAATGTGTACTGCGATCCATGTATAAGAACTACGGAACGAACAGTAACTGTTGGTAAAGAAGCTGCCAGCTTAATGGATCTTAGTCCCAAAAGGTTTCAATGCCTGGGTCTGAGTAAATGACTGATCTATGCATTGCGCAGAGTAAAATTCAATACTTGTCTCTTGACACTTTTAATTGTTGTCAATTTATAAGCCAAAGATATTCTAAGTATAGACGGTAGTTGTTGTTTAGTGCATTTACTTTGCACAAAACATAGAACTAAAACACATTTCAAGGAGAATTGGTCAAGTATTCGTATCACATCGAGGTGTAAGCCCACACGGGGGAAACTGTGCTGTCAATAAATTGAGTATTAAGTGCGGGTGTCTCGGAAAGAAGTAACTCAACCGTCCATGCATTTAGTCCCCACGTCAAATATTTGGCTCCCATCACTTATGCACTCGTTCTATCTATCTACCGAAATATCCACTTCTTAGTAAAACTTCTCTTTCGTTTAAACAATAAACTTATATTTTCAGTGCATTTTTTATGTCACCCTGATATCAAAGTTTTCAACCGCTCAGTGATAGATAGAACGTGAGCTTTAGTAAATTAAAATACCCTCATGATTTTTGTATAATTATAATACGTACATATATTGGTACATAATATAGATAGAATAGGATAGACTATACATTTTATAAGAAGCGACAAACTTCACATAATACCATGCGAGAAGAATCCAACTTTATCTTCCAAGAACCCAAAATACCGTGACCATCCCACACCCCATGGTTCATTTTAGCATGCACGATGTACCAAGAATAATTTACTATAAGTAAATTCTTCATAAAAAAACGTGTAATGGAATAAAATGTGTGGTGACATGCATTGGAAACTACTTCCAACTCTAGGAAAGTATCTTTCTAAGTTGAAAGTAGTAAAGTTTTCAAACAAATCAAACCAATAATCAAGGGATACTTACGTAAGAAACTCAAACGAGAAGTAGTTGAAATAAAAATAAAAGATACTTACGCAGGTTCGTCGGGTGATTATGATGTGGCAGAGCTGGTTTAATGCTATGTGTGACTTGGCCATGCTAAAATGAACCATGGGGTGTGGGATGGTCACGGTATTTTGGGTTCTTGGAAGATAAAGTTGGATTCTTCTCGCATGGTATTATGTGAAGTTTGTCGCTTCTTATAAAATGTATAGTCTATCCTATTCTATCTATATTATGTACCAATATATGTACGTATTATAATTATACAAAAATCATGAGGGTATTTTAATTTACTAACCCTAGAGGCGATCAGTTTTAATCAATCAGGCCTGTAACTTAGTAGGTACTTATTTAATCGTGTACCAAATGTTGTGTAAGAAATAGTAAAATTTGTAAAACGAAAGTTATTCCAAAGGATATGTGAAACAAGAGTTATAAAATGTGTTGTGGTTTTGATTCATCTAGCACTAAACTTATGTCTGAATGATAACTAAATCTTTTTAAAATATTATTTTTTGTAAGTGATAGTGGCTAAATAGGTTTTGGTAACGAGTCCTAGAAGTGATATTATATATGTTTTATACTATTTTATTATTGAGTCGATTGACCTCTCGAGTAAATAAGATCCACATTTTTACGTATAATGAGGCTTTAAAGGGTTGCATTTATAGTTCGAGGCAAAGTGAAACTCAAGTATCGTAACATATCTCAACACCAAGTATGATCGTGGACACTAAATAACGCTACAGATTATCGCAAACTCGTATCCAAGATAAACAGTTTTCTTTTTATTTGAATCTCATTCTAGGACCCGTCGTTTGCCAAGTCCTGTGAGCGTGTAGCATGAGTGGCACAATAAAGGTGTAGACTGTAGGGTATACCCACCGGGGAAGAAGTCTGTGGTGAGCGCGTGGACGTCGGCCGTGACGCCCGGCAGGCCCTTGACCGGCCGCGGCTCGCTAGTCTCGCTACCTACAACGCATACCGCCGTCACCGCAGCCCGAACTACCGCCACGCCCGCGCGCCCCAATGTTGCAGCGACGAGATGTACAGGTGTGTGCGTATTAAGTCATCGACATAACAGTTTCTTTTAGGCCGGTATCGAAATCAGCTCGATACGCAGTTGAGACTCAAGTTTAAGTTCGAATCAGAAATGTCATTACAGTACTAAACAGACTGACAAATCTATACTTAATTTTGCTCTCAATCTTTAGATCGAGAGTCGTCTTGATAAAGCGCTCAGTTCATTTTTGCAGCATGCATGTAGTATCATTTGTAGCGACACTACAGACTTGACATTCACGTTGATAGGAAGCGTAATAGAACATCGCAGACTGCTGGGCTCGGAAATACTAAACTTAAATAGTAGTTTATGAAGCTGCTGCATAAAAAGGAATTGCAATGCGTAGAATTTATTTTATTTATGTGAGTAATACACAAATTCCGCATACTAAACAATATTATTTCAGATTTGAAACTGGATGACGTAATACAATTTCACTTTTGAAACCTGTTATTACTCCGTCGCTGCGACATACCATTCTGGCAACGGCGTGCTTGAGGCGTATTCGTACAGCCCGAAAAACATTCCTTTTTTAAATATTCTTCACTCTAGAAACTTTTATAAAAATAACCGGTATTTTTGTCAAACCGGTTATTTTTGTAACAGGTATTAACATCTCTTCAGTAATGTTTTCCGGTTTGTACTCTCTCGGAGTAGCAGTCGACATGCCTTGTTCAACTCAAAGTAATACGCGCTAGGTGCAGATGAGTGACCGTGATGTGAGCGACCAAGAAGCGACAAATAAACTAATATTACATGCATTTCACCGCCCAAAACTACATTGTTCCCGGCAATCAACTTGACATAAAATGGCATAATTTTCGCATCGAAGATTCAATTGTGTATTCAAGTATTTGTGTGCATTTTAGATGGTCAAACATTCCGTCCACTACCTCAAGAAGTCTGCCGGTAACTATACAAGTAGGTAAACAAGACCACTCTCGTTCTTCTTCTTTTCGTATCGAGGCAACCTCGAGTTGAAAACCCAAGAGTCTTTTATTTTATTAAGTGGTATTACTAGATGGAAAAAGACATCACATTCAACCAGATACAAAGACTCAACGCAGTGTCGAGTGTCAGTCTAGTGTATTGAAGGTTATGCTCAGAATCCTAACTAGATACCTTGTTTACCTACATGGTAATGATACCAATTATTGCACTCATATTGAACATACAAATTGAGGTAAGTATTTTGCCTCTTTTTGTGACCGACTGATAGATATGTATTTTGTGAAGGAAATGGTCAAAATGAGCGCTATCTATAGTACTGTGTAATATACATGTTACATTACCCTTATATGGTTCTGACACTAAGGGTTCTTATTTCTTTGGGTTAGAAACTAATGTATGACCACGAAAGTATACACAAATTACTGCCAGAGTTATGTTGTGTCAGTTTGAAGATACATTAAACTATTTCATTGTGATGGGATGGTACTGATTCCTCGTAAGAATATTTACAAAATGATATATAATTCTTTACTATGGTATAGTTATTATGCAGTCTCATGCTGAACTAAAAAGCGACGAGCAAATAAAAATAAAGTGATGAATACGAAATGTCCATGTATAGAACACCCCAAATTGACGCCCAAAATATAAATAATATGGATGATATGGTGTGCAAATAATACATAACTGGAAAATATATCATTAAATAGTTAATTACATAATAAAAGTAATATCAATTTTAAATTACGTAATTACTTAAAATTAAATAGGAATTTGTATGTCGATGCCAATTTGTCAACAATATAAATATATTCTACTATACCTACTATACTATCTACTTTTGTGTCAAATCTCAGGGTGTAAGTCCAAGTCAAACACAGAAGGACATCCCTCTCGATATTAATGTTCACCTACGTTACGCAGACAGAAGTGATCTGCGGTATATCTTTACACAGATATTTTTGACATACACATGCTTCTTTGATAGTATTCCAATCCATTATAAGGTTTAAAAGTTATCTTTAAACTCGAATTACACTGAGCCAATACTTATTTATATTAAATACCAGTTAGCATTGAAAACCCGAACAAACAAAAAGTTATCTCTGTTATAGAAAATATTAGAGAAGATTATAGTGTACTTCGCAGAGCACTGTTAAAAGAGCAGACAACACGATTCAAACGTACGTTGATTTTCACAGTGTACAAAAATAAAATATCAAATCACGTTTTCAATGCAGACTGTGTTCGCCCACCCACTCCCAGTATCACTAGTAAACCAGCAATGATACTCACCGCCGTGGTCGCCGTTCTCGTGTGGCTCGTGCGGCTCGTGTGTGGCGGGGGGCGGCGCGGGGGAGTGCGGGGCCGGCGGGGGGGACATGTCCACGTCACAGCTCTCGGGGGTTTCTGACGGGGACTGGTTGTCTGACACACCTGGGGAAACAGAAGTTAGCATACTAAATCAGTCGAGCAGCACCATTCTATAAGAGGGTCCATTTTTTCATATTTCAACCTATATTCCGTAGGGAAAATTGTTCAGTTACAAGGGCTCACACCTTATTTATTCTGTTAATTTCTTTACACGCAATATGGCAATTTCACTTCCGACGCGGACAGGTTGTCTGACATGCATGGGGAAAGAAGTTAGCGCCTGATCAAAAATTTATAGCAATCGTTGGGTGGGAGAAATTGCTAGTTTCGTGGATAAGAAAACAAACCCGTTATTGATACCGGTTATTATTTAAACAAGTCCTCGCACTAGATTTTTTTTGTATTGTATCCCCTTACGTGGTCGTCATGAAACGTCGTCGATCGATCGTTACGAAGTCATCGTTGCGAATATTGACAGGACGTTGTTGGTCGGATATTGCATACTATTTGACCCAAACCTACTTCTTTGGCATCCGCTCAGCAGCACCATGTCGTCGGCGTAGCTGATATTGTTGATAATGACATGATGATACTTATGGTGGAAATAACACCAAGAAAAGAGTGTTTTTGAATATAGTGCGTTTTTACCGTTGGTGTGTTTACTGTGCCCCTCCCCGTTGGGCGCGCGGCTCGTGTGGCTCGTGTGGGAGATCACCGACACGCCGTTGCTCGTGCTGCCTCCAGACACCTGTAATCATTGATTTACTGTTAGAGATTCAGCGCATCATACAGAAACAAGCCGAGAATTTGGCACCGCTTGCCTGTACTACCCGTCCAAAAAGGATTCCGTGCTTCAGAGGGCACGTTATGCCGTCGATCCCGGTCGCTGTCAGTCGTTACACAAACCATGCCAGCTGTGCTATTAGGCGGTTTATAAACACCAGGGTTTATCGGGTCGATCGACGTCGCTAACCTCGGCATCAGAGCCGTTGACCATCTCGACGAACTGCCGGCACTTGAGCAGGAACAGCAGGTCAGTGTCTCTCTCGAGCAGCCCCGGGTACAGACGCCGCACCGCCTCGATGGCCTCCCCCACGCGCCCCGCCAGCACCAACCGCGACACTCCTGAAAAACAGAAAAAAACTCAGCAAATTATAGGCTTTTATATCAGCGGCCAGCTTATATACAGGGTGTTCATTTAATTGCGTGCCATAGCTTAGGGGGTGTTTCAGTAACGTTAAAGGAGCCCATAAAAGATATTAAAAAAAATCCAACTCAAGGAATCAATAACCCTAAAGTCTGTATTTATCATAATTCCAAGAGCTGCGTCTGGCTCGCGCTATAACTGAGCCCGCGCGAGTCGCTATCTATTATTTTATATATGAATAATTACTTGATCTAATTTACTACACGTAGTCAGGCGGCAGTCGCTCTGTGTAAAAACCAGTGCCTTCGTTCAATCCCCTAGATTAGGTAGCCGACCCCGTGAGATACGGGATACTCACTCTGCCTGTTCTTGATGGAGGAGATGTCCTCGTGTATGTTCTGTGAGGCGGCGCGCGCGAACGCCTGCGCCGTGCCGCAGTAGCCGTGGTGCACCAAGTAGGTCGACACCATCCTGTTAAACATACAACGATTGACAATAACACAGTTACACTTCTGTTAGGATACAAACACTTCTACAACATGTAACATAAAGGGTATATGCATCGAGAAATGTGTGAATCTACCCATGAAACTGAACAACTTTCCCTAAGGAACATTGGTCGAAAAACGAAAAAAAAGTTTTGACTTTCTAAACTAAATGCGCTATCAGCTGATGCATTTTGTACGGAAGGTCAAATTTTTTTTTTTTTCGTTTTTCGACCTATGTTTCTTAAGGAAAGTTGTTCAGTTTCATGGGTAGATTCACACATTTCTCGATGCATATACCCTTTATGTTACACGTTGTATAAATACTGAGGTAGACGCGGATTACTAAACAAATCGTCACTCAAAAAGCGATCCTGAAACTATAACATTCGTTTGTTCACGCGCCGTTTGTTCACGCGCTAGTGAACACTGAAGGATTGATGTATGTTAAGGTGCCAATTTTCGCTCGTTGAAGCGCTTCCACTTTTGGCGCATGTGCCGCGTTTACCTCAGTTTATATAGAAGTGTTTGTAAGGATACCGTTCAGATGTCCGAAGTCTCGACCGCACCACACCGCTTTAGGAATTTGTAAAAAACGCTTAAAATCTCAAAAAGTGATAAAATAACAAATATCAACTTTGTGTTTCCCCCTGGGATTCGAACCCAGGACCTAAACTGTTGTGGCTGGTTGTGATGTTACCTGTGTAACACTTGCTGCCACTGTCCCTGGTCGGCGGGCAGCGGGAAGTCGTCGATGGTGGCTCGGGTCCGGGCGCGGAGCTCCCGCAACATGTCCTCTATGTCGAACACGAACGGTTGCTGCCCGAAGTTCGCGTCTACCACCTCTCCTGGGGTTTGGAGGCCTACTGTCGGGTACAGGTTTGGCTGGAATATGATAAACGAGCAAGTTAGAGATAGTTTTGTGTCTTTATTGTAATACGCATTACCTGAAGTATTCTTGTATTCAGATCGAAATGTATCATGAAATGATTTCTAGTTAAGCGCTAGTAAACTCGTTACCATAGCACCCACTCACCAGTGGACCCCTGAAGGCAATTCCAAGATGGTGGCCGTTCTAAGTGTAGTAGCAGGTGTTGTCGACGAGATTGACGCCGCAGCCGATGACGTCACCTGTACACTCGTTACT
Organism: Scrobipalpa atriplicella; assembly: GCA_029255725.1. Lineage (NCBI taxonomy): Eukaryota > Metazoa > Arthropoda > Insecta > Lepidoptera > Gelechiidae > Scrobipalpa > Scrobipalpa atriplicella. The sequence goes on from JARACY010002584.1 coordinate 10,119, forward strand.
TAAGCAAGCACTCACCGGTAGACCCCTGAAGGCAATTCCAAGATGGTGACCGTTCTTAGTGTAGAAGCAGGTATTGTCGACGAGGTTGACGCCGCAGCCGATGACGTCACCTGTACACTCGTTACTTAAGCAACCACTCACCGGTAGACCCCTGAAGGCAATTCCAAGATGGTGACCGTTCTTAGTGTAGAAGCAGGTATTGTCGACGAGGTTGACGCCGCAGCCGATGACGTCACCGGTGGTGAAGGTGGGTCCGTAGGGCTGGCCGGTGCCGGACGAACAGAATGAGTGGCCGTCGTCGCCGTGGTAACCGTATGAGTGTTTGTCCCAGCCTGGAAAATGAGATGGGACGAAGTTAGATGACAATTTGGTGAATACAATGATTAAATGTTCTAAGAAAATATCAGACATAATGTTTCTCGATGTAAAAACTTGCCGTCCATGATTGGCAAAACTTTGGGAGACCCTGATTTACTGATAGAAACGCCTAGGTCGAAATAAAGGTAAACATACTAAACTGCGCAATATTTTTATTTATAATCTGTATTAATGTCAATCGGTACATACTTACGTCTTCTAGTTTCAGTCTTCAAGAATTCAGGTTATCGGAAAACGAAACAATAGTTCTATCTTAAGTTGGCAAGTTTCCCTGCGAACTTTTGTTCATCTGTCTCTGTGAAACACCTCTGACATTTCCCAAACCCCCGTCAGCTAGGGAGTTGGCACGCCGGTTGGAATGTTGCAAAAATCTTTCTGTGATTAATATCTACATGGTTGCAGACAGACTCGGTCAACGAGGTGATATATGATTTGTGCATTCCGCGTAGTCACAAAGTTGTAACAACGTGTCATGTATTTCTCAGAAAATAAGTAGTTATTTGTCGCACAATATGAGTCACTCCTTTAGAAATCTTATTAAGTTAAAGCAAACATCAAAAGAGACAAGCTGATAGGGGTTGCTGAGTCAAAGTAACTGAACAAGTTTCACCAGGAATTATATTCAGTTAAAAAACAAATTGGCTTTCCCATACAAATTGTCTGATCAAGGTGGTCATTTTGGTGAATGCTTACAGTGTTTACCAGGCAAGCGGTTCATGTTGACGCCGTGGGCTGACAGGCCGATGCCCATGTAGCCATCGCGTCCTTTGGACACGACGCGCACTTCCAAGTAGCTTCTTCAAGGATGGAGCTTGCTACGTACCTACCAAGGTAACATAAGCGGTGAATGCTTACAGTGCTTACCAGGCAAGCGGTTCATGTTGACGCCGTAGGCTGACAGGCCGTTGCCCATGTAGCCATCGCGTCCTTTGGACACGACGCGCACTTCCAAGTTGCTTCTTCAAGGATGGAGCTTGCTACCTACCTACCAAGGTAACAGAAGCGGTGAATGCTTACAGTGCTTACCAGGCAAGCGGTTCATGTTGACGCCGTGGGCTGACAGGCCGTTGCCCATGTAGCCATCGCGTCCTTTGGACACGACGCGCACTTCCAAGTTGCTTCTTCAAGGATGGAGCTTGCTACCTACCTACCAAGGTAACAGAAGCGGTGAATGCTTACAGTGCTTACCAGGCAAGCGGTTCATGTTGACGCCGTGGGCTGACAGGCCAATGCCCATGTAGCCATCGCGCCCTTTGGACACGATGCGCACTTCGAAGTAATAAAGCCCGCAAGCCGCTGGGATGGGGTGTGTCGCGCGCACCGACGCAGCGTCCTTGTGCGTTTTGCCATGACCTGTGTCAAGGAAAGAATATGTTTAATTTGTTCAGAAATTACATAAATATTGTAACGAACGCAAAATCACTTGGATTAAACCATTATTCACATGGATTTCTTGGTCAATTTCTATTATTACATTGCCATCCAAGAGCTTAATTAATTTTATTAAACAATAAACAAAAGTTTTCGATTCGCATGTACAATTTAATCCTTTCAATAGGATATTTTTGGATTCTCAAAAAAAAGTCAAAATATAAATGATTAGGTATGTATAACTACGCAAATCGAAAATCTTAACTTATTTTAAGTAAAGGAAGGTTAGAAGCAAATACAAATGGATAAGATAAATAGAATATCATAAAATATGCATAAATCAAAAAACGATAAATTTATGCTATTTCATATTAATTTAATACATATCCTATACCCATACGTAAAACATGATCCAAAATACATCACACATTTTACCAAACTTGAAAAGCAAAACCATATTAAAATATTTCCGTTCGTACATAATCCAGCACCATGTTAATGTGAACATATCAGTGAGAAATGGGAAATGGAGCCTTGCGTCAAAGGCAGATTTGCCCCGAAGTGCACATTCACTCTTTGTAAACCATTAGCTGCGCTGTCATAGGCTTTTCATAGAAAATTGGAAATGTACATCGGAAACGGGCCAATTAGAGCATGGGAAATTCCAGGTATAATACTTAAGTAATTATTATGTTGGCTGGAATAAATACGTCTCATTTGAAAAGAATAAATAAACTGTTTAGTCATTTGTGCAATCCATGATTATAAAAAAAAACGAAAATAAGAAAAAAGTTACTGAGTGATGCTAATCACTGATTAGAGAAAGTCGCTGCTAGCTCTATTTACTCTTCTGTGATGCTGATGGATGAGTGACAACCAAAAAGCTTCGACGACCAAAGTTCGAAACGATCTTTAGAAGAAATTCTACTTAGGATGTATAAAAATAAATAAATAAAAATAGTCTAGACCTTACAGTATACGAGCTGCTTCTCTTTCCGGGCATACTGTACTCGCTGCGTTTTTTATCGCTTCCAGTCTATCATATAAATACAGGAAGCATGGGAAACAAATTAAGAATGCATTTGATTACACCCTACAGTGTCAAAGAACTACTGGAAGTCAGTTGCAGGTGGTATACATATTTAACGTGTTACTGGCGCCAAGCAGTCGCTATACTTGGAAACCAGACTACATATCCGTTTATTTGCTCATGCTAATACTGTTGTTAGGTGGCAAATACCACTGCGTGTTTAAGAGTACTTTGAAACGACATATGTAGAGAACGAATAACGGCAGAGAGCGTAAATATTTTTTGGGAGGGGAAAGCCAGGATGTATAACTTTTATGAAACGTTCTAGAAAAGGATCAGGTCAAGATACCATATCGTATCTATGAAATAGTTCATGCATGCTGAAAATGCAAAAATATTGCATAAATTATTTAAAAATGCCGTAGAATTGGGTCCCGTGATCGCACACCTTTTTTAAAACAATTATATTCTTATTTAGTATTTTAGCTCCGCGCCAATCAAAATTTAGTGTAGCACTAAAATCTGTACATAAGTACTGTTGTTTTTAATTTAAAAAAAATAATTCGTAAGTGAAAGCAGATGGTACACCACTTAGGACAAAACGAGATAAAATTTCCGTTTTTATATCCTAACTCTGACAATATGTTTCAGTTGCCTTCGTTTCTGTGTCAGGGACAGAACTGACCTTAGTGACTTAACAAGGGTCTGTTCGGTGTATTCTGTCGACGCAGAAAATAAGACAAGAGAATTTATCCTTTTAATAAAATAATATCCGTAAAAGTAACCGAAGTTTTCTGGGTAGCAATTTATTTAAAAGCTTATTGACTTCTCAAATGTTTGGTTTGTACTGTCGACTGCATGGCGACAAGAAAATGCGCTTCAACTTTGTTGCAAATCTATTGTCTCCAAACATGGCTGAACAGCGACTGCTAAAATAGAAGCTGCCTTTATGCTGGAGATTAGACCAAAGCTGTTGCTTGGATTGGATTGCGAAAAACTATATCACTAACTTCGGAAGTTCCTCAGTTGTGTAGGAAAGCCAATGCTTTCTGGACTCTTAGAAATGCTTCTCATCGAATCTGACTCGGTCTTTTTTGGTCTAGACTTGAATCAAAAGAAAAACCCATCGCAAATGAAAAGAACTTCACCTATCCCAAGATAGTAGTAATCAAGAAAAAGTCTAGGAACTGAAATCTAGATTTCTACGAAAGTCGAAAAGGTTAATCATTAAACTGACTGCCAAATTCTGATTTTACGATTTCAATACAAGACATTGAAACAAGACAACATTTCATAAATCTTCAGGTTTAATTCTATTATGTTTACTGCACTAATCCAAGATTCGCTCCCTTTGAAGTGAAATAACTATAAAGCTGAATCTTTATGTTACGTAGCGGACGACCAAGTATTTGTGTTCCAGTTACGAAAATAGTCACCAGCTCCATTTATAGTTAACAGAAATAGGCGTGTTTCACCTGCTGCGAATTGTTGTAGTACAAGCTTTACATAACAGGACGGATTGGAGAAGAAGATAAATGTGACGTATTTATGTACAAATTATGTACCTATAAGACATATATGAACAAAGAGAACACTCCACAAATCACAAATCGGCTAGACAGAACAAATTAAATGCACACAGCCTTTGACATTAGCATAGAAGTGAAGTGGCATTAAATTTTCCAGACACAAATGTTCACTTAGAGTTGACCTCGTCTACAATTTACCAAGGATTCAGTTATCTCCAGCATTTACATAGAAAGAGGTTACCAAATTGTCAGGCAAATTGGATCTTGCATCTACTCTACTGTGTATTTAGTAGAAGTTCTACAAGTTTTATAGCCAGTAAAAGGCAAATAGATAAACAAGAACTTGAGTAGGTAGACAGCAAATATAGAGGAGTTTATAACGTTGCTGTGAGTCGTAAAGGACAGATGAAGCCTATCATGTAGGTAATAAATAAACAGGAATACGAATAAGTCACACTCCCTAAACTAAGGGCTAGGCAGAGCGTAAACGATTAAATAAACAACATCTACTACATCTAGAAATACATTACAGTACGCACCGTATTTTGCTATAGTAAGTAGTTATCAGCAGATTGCCTGAAATGTATTACACCGAAATATATAATCCAGTCCTGGCTTTCAAACTGAAGATACCCCAAGAAATTCGGAAAAAGGCTAGGGAGATGATGATGATGACCTACGTACATACTATGTTTTTGGCATAAAAGAATAACAAACAGAGCATTTCATTACACACAAAATAAAGTACCTACGTCGTAAATAGAGAACAGATGTAGACTTTGGAAGAGGCAAATCCCTTTAAACAAGTTCCGCGGCCAAATACTGCTCTCCTCGCAAGGACAGGAGTTAACGACCTCGACTGAGGGGCATTGTAAAGACCTAGCGGGCGTAAGCGATTTATACAGGGTGAATGAAACATCTAACCCTAAGGTTGTTGAAGGGAGGTATAAACTCAAGCTGTAAATTTTTGGAAAGATGAAGGGCTGTAGTGCAACGCCCTGAAGGCGAAAACGTCTCTCTAAGTTCGTAAGACTTGGCCAGTCAATGCCCTCATATTGTAAACGGCAATAATATTTTCATTTATTGTTTGAATACAGGCAGCGCCTGTTGTATGGGTGTTTTGACTTTTTTTAAACAATGTATGGTTTAATTTTATGGATTGTTTACTAAATTAGGGCACAAACTGGTCAGTAAAGAAACAACGATCCGACAAATCCCATAATTAAAATTAAAATATCGTATAAAAAAAATAAAGAATACGATCATTAGCGATACTTTTTTCAGCAAAAAGGTCCGCTAGCAACCGCCTGGCGATTGTGTACGAACCGCGAAGCACCAAACCGTGAATCAATAGCCATACGATACACGCTGACGATACGCAAACTACTCCAAGCGATAATAACTCCAAGCCACCTGTCATTAAGGACGACGATTCAAAAGCGGGAATGCTAATGAAAAACTATCAGCCTATTGCAAGGTCAACACTTAAAAAGAAACTGCGCTACATTTTGTTGGTACACAAACACGCGAATGTTTTGATGATTCTAGCAACTTGTAGAAGAGTGAAATTGGCTTGCGGCTCAAAACTAGCCACTAGCATACATACATACATACATACATAAAATCACGCCTTTATCCCAATATTATAATAGCCACTAGCATAATATTAGAAATAACAAATCAAAAATTTTATCCGCCGACAGGATTTGATTTTTGATGAAATTTTTGATTTGTTATTTCTAATATTATTTAGAAATAAATATAGCACTGTGAGTGCAAAAAATCATAATAAATAGCCACTAGCAATGAAACTCTTAATGTTAAATTGGATTGTAACTATTGTGATGCAACAAAGAAGCTGCTCTCCGTTTACAATAATGCTATATGGCTTGCTATTTTCTGGGTAATGAAATAAAGTGAAACACTGGCAAAATATGCATAAACCCAGTTTCATAGAAACGAGACAATTATTATTTAAAAAAGTATAATAAAGTAGCAACCGACATACCAAAGATTTGGTATGAATGGTATTTGGTATGATTTAGTATGTTACTAGATAGTAAAAAAAGACTTTTATAGAAAACAAAGATTTAAGAGAAGAAAATGACGTGACTGATAAACATTATGATGAGTTATGATCAAATGAGTGGCATGAGCATGAATACAGGAAGTGGGAAAACGTGGAACACTACAAGCGTCAAAAGCCCACTCACAAATAAACGTGCGGTCCTACTACTACGCAGTAGTCCTAACATTATCGCGCGATACTGAGGCCTTCGCATTGACACGCAAAAGCGACGATAACAACCAATAGACCATTTCGGTTGACACACCAATGCCGCATCTCATTAACGTGGTGAGTGACGCAGCAGAAGGTGAACAGCGTTGGACGCAGAAATCGACAAAATAAACGTGATGCTGCAAAGAGATGCACAAGCGGTTCGGGGTGAACGAACCTCAACTCAATTGTTTACACAACAAGATACAACTAGGGGAGTTTATGTGCTGAGACTAAGAAAGAAACACGTGTAGAACCCTTGATAGCGGATACACGTGCGAAGGATAATGCACTGCAAATTGTTAAGCAGTCAACGAGGCATAATAAAATGTAACTGTCGATATTGTAGGCTTCACGACTAGCAGGACGGAAATTGCTACTAAAGCAACAACAAGATTGGAATCTCAGAAACGGTATTCAATTAGTTTATAGTCTGTAGAAAGCTAATTTTAGAGCAGTCTTAAAAACAAACTATAAAATTGAAAATTAAGTAGCAAAACGAAATCGGCACAACAAAAGATAAGACCGTAATTACAGTGCTAATACGCAATATAATATGATAATATAAAACGTTCTAGTGACTAAGCATGTGGATTGTTAAGCATGATACAGCGTGCGTTCAGACATCAAAACAACTGTGTAAGTAAAATATTTGAATAGAAGAATTAAAACGTTTTTTTTTTTTTATGGGTTTTTATATTTGTTTCATTCAAAATTGAGTTATACAGTTTGTGCAATTACCCGAAAATTATTAATTTCTGGATGAAGTAAAATGCTAATTTTCGTACGCCGAAAGGAGTTTTAGAGTTTAGCTTTAAAACAGATAAAAATTACTCTACAATTAAAACAGCCTGTAGACAGTATGGAACAGTTGGAGAGGTCCTTAATTCCTGAACAGTCGACGTCAGACATCGAGGGGGTTCATCAGCCGAGACTGACTTGCAATTTCTGACCTTCGATTACGACGGAGGGTTGAGTCATTAACCGTAAATTGCTCTGTCTACGAACTCTGCATTCATCACATGAAAGGCTTCTCAAAAAAAATAAATTACAATTCATTACAAATATTCTTCAAGCTTGTACTTGTACAGTAATTTTCTCATGAAGCCTTTTGAACCATTCTGCGTGCGCCAAGCTATGAATATCCAAATTCAACCTTTTAAGTCTTCCATATCCGGTTAATCTCGCGAACATTCCAGGAATCGCCGAAATAGCCCCATTCAAAACAACAGTTTACGCAAACGATGGACTCAAGTGCGCGTCCGATCGGGGCTAAATCGTAAATTTCACAATTACGCATGTTTGGCGAACTCCCAATATCTGCGCGTGCGCATACGTTACCGCGTCAAACGCTTCACAGAAGTCAAGGTACACTCGAGGTCGATACACGAACGACTTCCCAAAAGAAAAAAGTCTAACAAACAATGCATTTTTGTGAGGAATGAGATCAATAAAATAAGACGCAGATTGAAAGAGTTCGCTCATCAACAATGCTCGCCACGAAAAAAATATGCTTATATTACTTCTTGACAACAGAGAAAGTATTATTTAAATAGCTACTGGACCGATTTTATCTTTATGTTTCAACTATTAATTACTTAAAGAAAATCGTGTCCAGAATTTCTTATACCAACTTTAAATGGAGTTGCTAAACTGTCACCCTCTGTGACATGGGTTTGCGTGTCGATAACAACATAACAAATCTTTCTCCTTGTTTATGTAAAAGTCTGTTCCTTTTTACTGACACAATTGTTTCAATAACAATCTACTTTTCTGTGTCATGTAGTAGCTTAAAGTAAGTTGCTTCCATTTTATAAATCAGGTTATCAGCCATTCTGCGTCACAATAACTTTTAACTAATAAAAAAAAACGCAGAATAGTAATTGATCATCCACTGAGAACACTAAAGACCTTTGAATCGAGAGCCCAACAATTCAATAAAGACAATAAACCAAAATTACTATAAAGTGAATTACTAGAAAATATAGCAGTAATTGAAATTCCACTAATGGTATTAGGTAAAATCGACAAAGTAATTAAATCACCCGGAGTGTCAGCATGTCGTCCATCAAAATCGTATTAGCGGGCGTACTATGTCCCGTTATATCAGGCGTGGTAAACCTGGCGAGGTACAACAATGTGTGATGCGTTACGTGTGGCAAACGATGGGTCATTTCATACACCAGGGCTAGTACATTTTTGACATGAGAAAATAATACGTTTTGTCGTCCGTAATTTACATAGCTACAACGTTTATAGAAATCAATAAAGAAAGCTGAAAAGGCGCAACATCTGAATCTGCATTATATGACATTTGATTTATTGGTTTGTCTCTTGTTGTAGGTATAAGATTCAAAACTCGTATAGTCTTTATCACTAGATACGAAAGTCATCATAAACACCAAATTTTAAAACTACTCTGTCAAGTAATTAATACGGTAGTGCCAAGAATTTTTGATGTTCCACCATCTCACTGTTAATTATTTTTGTACAATGTTACAATGCAACGGTACTTTCCTCGCGGAGGTCAAGAAACATCATCCGTGGGATATTTTGCAGTTGTTTGTGGTTGTGGCCTTAAAGTTACAATAGACTTCGAAATTGAAATTAAGAATTTGTTGGCTTGATATCATAGCTGCGTAGTAGCGTATCTTATAATTTTGGTTCCATCCCTGCTCAACAAGACTTCGATCTGTTTAGGGGAAATAATAAAGGTTCATTAATTATTAATGATGAAGGGTGAAATGCAGATAACTGTTTCAAAATCCGAACTAATTGCTGCTGTGAATAACATCGTTGCGAACAGACAGTGATCGCAGATCAATGCAAATGGGCCAAGGCATAGGCAGAAAATGGCGGACATGCGCAAGAGACAGAATTAGCCGCGATAGAGCTGCAGTCTGCACTCGCGGAACATTGCCCTCGCAGCCCGCAGCCATCTGCGCAAGAGCAACACGGAAATGGATCTCTCCAGATAGATAGGGGGCTCACGTACTGATATCGATTCTACAGATCGTGCCATTTTATTCGCTTAGGGTCTGGCGATTGGTGTTCAGTACTTTCAATCACAGTTGGAGCAAGGAAAATCATGTCTTAACATTTTTTATTTTTTTACCAAACAGAGGTAACCAAGTATGCCGACAGCCTGATGGTAATCACATACTCATCCTAATAATTTTCACTATTCCCCTCTTAGAGCCACTAACAATATAGTGAGACAGCAAATCGCGTTGCTCACCGTGAGATCTGAGATCTGATTAGTTTCTGGCCCAATTAAAGTGCTAGTTCTTAAATATAATAAGTTATTATAGGGGTTTGAAATCTCCGACAGCAAAGTCACAGATGTCAGGCTAAACAATGTTCTCTATACTTTCGCGATAACTACTTTATCGCACGGGAACGAATCAAATCGACGCAAAAAGCGTATCAGAAACGCGATAGGACAGACAATTGGGTCGCACAAAGTATACTTTTACAATAATAATAAATAACAACTAAATTATCTGGAAAATATATTAAAGCTAGAGAGATAAATTACTTTAGATAAAAATACATACATGGCAACTTAGGAACTAGGTATGGAAAACATTCAATCAAATATCCCAGGTTTAGTAACAAAGTTATTGACAATAGCGTAGCAAGGAATAAACTTGAAGTAATGTCACATAAAATACTTGCTAATAAGGAAAAGGTAAATATCCCGAGGTGTTAGTTAAGTAAGAAACATAAAATTCGACGTGTGCTCAGTCAGGACGTGACACTGAATACATCAAGTATAACTGACAAGTAATTCCACAGAGTGAACACGCGATACTAAGCACATGCCGACGAAAGGGAAAGGTTTGGGAGAGAACACAAAGATTAGAACAACAATACTCAAGCGGCCCTCGACTTGAGAATTGTCAAACACAAAGTTAATGCAAATTGAAGACGCACCGCCGCTAATCAACAGGACCTTATCTCGACGCGATACGAGCCGTTTTGCCAACACCGAGCCGATTGTTTTGATTGCGCCGGTTCAGGCGTACAACGATCCGATCACACGACCGTTCCTCATGTCTTAACCATGAGCATAAACAGCAAAATAACTTTAAACACGGAGCCAGTCGGAACTCCGCGAGCGGATTCTTTTTAGCGCGGTGCGTCTGCGATATATGCGTATATGTTGACATACGATACATCCAGAGGCGTAAGTGGAGGTAGGGCAGGTGGGGTCGTCGGCCGGGGCCCTGCGTCCCACCTTACAACAAATAGAGAAAACATCCATTTAAACAGATCCAGTGACGGCCCCATACGCACCACTTACGCGTCTGGCCGCTCGGCGATGCAGTTTCAATCAAATGCGCGTATTGATGGCTGAAGAACGTAACTCGCGACGACTGTGATGATGAAGACGCGATAGACAGCATGCATATTGCTGCGACACATCCGCGAGCGACTCACGCAAGTCCTAGCAACCGGCACACGAGCATCTAGCGCATAGTGGTGGATGGAGCCGAAAAATTATGCTTAACTTACACTACACTAAAACTAGAACTTCAAAAATGAAACTTAAATCTAACTTTACACGCTACAAACAAGGCTCGTATGCCGCGCTACGTTTCGTAAGCATCGCATGAAGTAAAACATCTTTTTCGTATCAGAAAATTGGGAAATTCTCGGATAATGGTGTGAGACATGGTATACCTACTGAAAACGTTGTTAAGAATATCCGTGGGCGCTCCTGGGAGCAAATTTGATGTGAACATTGCCGAAGGTCTCCTCTAGCTAACTTGAAGCCACTTACGTAGACAACTTATCCGTTGGTATTACATAGCTGAGTCAATAAAAATTACATTAAGATAGAATAACATGTAGATATTGTAGGAGGCACGTATATAACTGTCATTACTGCATAATATACACAAATTGCATTTACACATCATCATCATCATCATCATCAGCCTGTATCAGTCCACTGCTGGACATAGGCCTCTCCCATGGCACGCCACTCAGCTCGGTCTTCAGCCGTTCTCATCCATTCGTAAGAAGGCGGGTAGAAATTGGATGAGAACGGCATTTACACAATGCAACAGAAAACCGCAATGAAATAGGAAATATATATTAAAACGGTACCTGGCAACTCGATTCCTAGAAAATTAATATCTGATGAACTCTTGTAAAATGGGTCAGGGCAACATGGCGCGGATAAAAAAGTTGAAATGAAAACCAATTATTTGGATGGAAATACTGGAAATAGTGGTTGTAGTGAAAGTAAAGACAGTTGGTGAACAGGTCGCGAAATGTCAAGAAAACTTTAGACTTGAAATTTTAAATCGGTTTTTACGTGACATAACTTGAAGAATTTAAGAATGTTTTTGCAAAAATATCCATGGTTATAAATATCATAACATAAATCTTCCCTTTAAATTCACCCCTTATTTAAAAGAAATCTAGTTAACAAATAGCGTTGCAAACAGTTAACCTATTCATTATCATTATTCGCTAGCAGCTACTCAGGCAGTCGCTGTTGCTAGGCGCTTGCGGCCTTGTCGCCCTCACTCTACCGTGCACCACGATTGCAGAACTATTGTGAGTTGTGAATCCTGAACTTTGCAGTTCTTGAGGAGTTGCCACGGCGGCTGTATCCGCTAAAACAGGCGCTATTGTACTATCCAAGTAAAATAATAAGCTAATGCAGCTTCCATAATAGTAGACTAGTGCTTTATTAAATGACCTTCACAGTTTGTCAGATGTTGAAGCCGTTCCTTGTGTACCTTGTAAATGATATTGGTGATATCAACGTAATCCAAATGTATGCAAATACTTCTCACAACCAAAAATTGAGTTTGTAAAATGTTAATCCTGTTAATTTTATTATTCATGAAAACTGAATGCTCTTAGTAAGATTTTACATATTGATAAGACCCCGCCAGGAAATGGAAAACTAGTAGAGCGGTTGCTGGGAGCTCGCAGCCTTGATAACTAGCTATTAGTATGTTGCATGTGCAGTTGCAGGCAAGTGCAGTTGGTAATATTTGGCAACGCTATAACCGAGCAAGTTTAGTCAGAAGCGGCCAAGAAAACAACACACCGTTATCTGATCTGCTCCCCTTCCCGTTCTCATAACATTTGATCGTAAATTTACTGCGACTGGCCATTATTTTAGATGAAATTACAGCCAACTGATATTACGAAAATGCTGTCACGAATTTCACACGAGAACGGCAAAATCGAACGTATTTGCGCAAGGCTGAACGAATCAACGCAGGCACCCGACTACCCCATAACGTTTAACAGGATCGCAGCTCGGTCGCTCCGTTTTCAAATGAGATTAACTTCCACTTCCATGTATGTTTCCACACAAATCCTTCACACATTACCTTACCGCGTTCACGCATCAATGGACACGCAACCCGCTTAGTGACCACCAATTGATTGTTCAAACATCGTGTATTCAATTTACTGATCGTATCTTTCGCTTCAAAATATTGCAGCGGACGGCTGGAAAAACTTCCAACATTGGTTCGGAAAATCATTCATAAGTGGCTCAAGCGGCTTCGACTTCATAGACAAGGTCAATCGAATCAAAGAACCAATCGAAACCAGAAGACTAGAATGATTGCGGTATTAATGATACTACAGCAGCTTCAAATCCATTGGGACAAATCAGTTTATGGCGTTATCTCATTAAGCATGTATCGGTTAACCAATTTGGGATAATAGTTTGCCATTACCGGCTTTGCTCAAACAAAGCGTGTCAGCACTGCAAGCTAGGAGCCTATAGAATATTCAAACGATTCGCCTAGTATGGACACGCGGCGGAATTGTGGAGTGGACATGGGGCCGATCGCTGCACGCGACGTGGAGTCGATAATATATATGCAGCTGTATTGACCCTGTCTACTCGAGATTTGACCTGGGTAACGTGAACGGAAGATCTTGAAGAAGATTCACGTAATTATTTATCTATAACGATATCGATAGTAAATCATCTAATAACTTGTAGTTTTTCCATACGTAACTCAAAGAAGTACATAATAAATTTTGTTAACTATAATAGACCAAATCCTTATTTTGTCTTATTTTGACAGTTTGGTTAGGACAATGCAGGCTGAATCCACCTGATTGTCTGAAAGAAACGGATTCCGTGCTTCGGAAAGCATGTTAAGCCGTCGGTCCCGGTCAATGTTTCTAATAGTGGTCGTTACTGGTCAATGTTGCTCCACGTCCGTAGGAATAGGAACTACCTTAAAAACCCTACACGTGACCCCGGGCGGTGCTAAGAGTGCAACACAACCGGCTGCTACACCTGTCCTCTGGACCTCGCAGCAAATAATGCCATACGATAAATAAATAATCAAAGTTTTATAGCATTGCAATTTCCCATTTCACAGCAGATTAACCCGACACAGATAAACGGAAAGTCGAGTTACACCAACAGGGTATCGATATCGGATCTCTAGCTAAGGAGATGTCATTCGATACCAGCTTTGCCTAGACATTTTGCAATTTGCAAGCCCAAGCAAGACAATCTTCATTAATCATGTAATCTGAATAACATACTGTCTTCTGTTTTTGACTTCTAAAACAATTTCGTTTCCCATACGATTATTGCTTAATTTGAAACGAACATCAGAATCTATATCATTATTATCAGCAGTGTAAGGGCAATTTATATGTTCTGGATAATATTCTGTTTCCTTCTTTATTTCTTGCTCTCTGAAATGTCTGTTCGCCATCACTGAAGGTATAATAAATGCTGGTAGCCATATTGATTTGATTTGTCGGTCTCGAGCCAAGGAGACGTTATCTGATACCGCTGAGTCTCCGCAGTACCACACACAAATACAATACCTAATCGCTTCATTCATTTTGTCTTACAGCTGCGTTTTCTTGGATTTTCTCGAAGAAAAGACTATTTTTTCTTGGTAAATTACATTCAATATTAATAAGTGATAAAGTAGCAAGAAAGTTGTATGAAAACAAGTACTTGTGAAAGTCAACGGAGGAGTAAGATACAAATTAGTTACTGTAATTTTCAAATACATTTATAGTAAAAATATCTGGATTCACTTCACTGAATAGACTCAAACCATTGTTACTTTAATATGTGTTGCATTTTAGGTTGTTTGGACCGCAAAGAAAAGCCTCCAGTATAGACAGTATCAGACAGTTTCCAATTATACGTATAGTCTTTTTCAACTCTCACGGTTATCAACATTAGGATTATTTAAAAGCGGGAAATTTACCGTGGTTTTTCAATATACATCGGAACGAATAAATAACCTCGAGGCTTTTGACTTAGCAACAAGAAGGTAAATCGATTGAAAAAAAGTTGCCAAGTTGAATCGGTGTTAGTTCGGGTCCGTGACTCGGGCCGTAAAAGTTACAGCGGAGTGAATCATGTCATTCAAGACATCTGGTGATTGAAGACACTTGTACAACCTTACAAGTTATTTGGAATCAATATTCTCCCTTCGGACAAAAAATTGCTGTGGAATATTTCTAGACAGTTTATTTTTAGGCAAAGCGCTTTAGACTAAAATAAAGTCTGAAGCTTTTGCAACGAGCTCATTCAAGTCCTCCGATAAGATAATTATGGCAATCAGAGTAGGAGAGAAGATGGGAGGCGAGAAAATTAATCCAGAGGGAAAGGGAGAGAAGAGGGTGGTAAAAATATTTAAAACTCCTTCGTAAGGGACCGCACCTCCCGCACGCGAAACGAACTTGACCTGCCATTGGCTGGGCGACCCACATACAGACTGAACAGACTGTTCATTTGGCAACGATAAAAACATTGTCGTTGTGACCTACTTCGATTATAAAAAAAAGTGACGTTATCATAGACATGACTTAGAATACTGATCATAAGGTGGGAATCTGAACCTACCCATGAAACTGAACAACTTTCCCTAAGGAACATAGGTCGAAATAAGTTTGAGAAAAAAATGGCCGTCATACAAAATTACTCGAGCCGCTGACACCATATTTGTGGGGCTAATTTTTCCATATTTTGTCTTAAGCTCCTAGGGAAAAGTCAGTTTTATTGATATGTTCACTACCTAAAATATCGTCTTTTTACGCATTGTATAATCAAAAACTAGCAGTAAGTAGCAAGCCTCTTCCGTTCGAATAGGTTTGGGTCCCTAACAAAAGCCCATCAGAGCCCTCGGGTACGGACGGAACGCCCGGAAACTATAGATTACCTCCCATGATCGGATCCCCTTATTTATCGAGGTCTTTCAATACACACACCATACCCGTAATTGCCCTATAAATACAAAACTAGTATAATGAAACTTGACGCTGCCGTTGGATGTTGGTCACAAACAGAGCTACTTTCACTATCATAGTCGCAGATGTGTGTTGCGTAATAAATGACAACAACAACGGCTTTGGTAGCTTCACATAATGGAACGAAAAATACGGAATAAAATGTATTGTACAGTAAGTTTCCTTTGTCAAACGGTATCAACAATTATTGTTCGTTCTAAGCAATACCTCACAATCACTTTCCGAAGGTTTCTGAATTATTATCAGCACAGCAGCCTAATGTTTCAAGGGACAAAGCTCACAATGTCTTCCGCGTCATTTAATTTAAAATTCAAATGGCCCTTGCAAATGATACACCGCAAGTCTGCTAGCGTTCCTTGTCAGTTCTATACAACAACACAACGACCAGCCAACGAAAAAGTGACTCTAACACCAGGGTTTACCGCTGACACCCGAACATCGACACCAAGAGATGCGTGTACCAATTCCTCTACAAGGCCGATAAAACACGCCGACAAAGCAAAATGAACTTTATCGTATCAGGACAAGGTGTATTTGAAGTGGGTGGTGAGAGCAGGGGTGGGGGGCCGCACGTGGCGACCCAACGTAAGCGAGCTTGACCTAGTTAGTAGATGCACCATTTCGGCCCAGTTACGAAAGCAAGGGCGCGGGCGGCCCTTTGCGCCGATACGGGCCCCTAGATCTTTGTCCCTTTGTTCGCTGGGTAATCTACGTACGAATATTTTAACCTTTGTCCCGAAGTGATATACGTGGATGCAATTACGAAGAAAGTTAGTAGTATTACGATTGCTGACAGAGAAAACGGTTAAGGAAATTAACAATTTCCAAGATAGAGCTGGATAGCGGTGGGTAAACCACAGCTTCCGATCTAAACTCGTACCGTTTGGCAAGTTGCCGCCGCCCGTGTCGCTCTCTAATCTAACACTTTATAATTATCACTCGGCCAGAGCGGAAACAACGAAATTAACGCATATAAATACAGTATTGCACGACTGCTATCGCGATCCTCAATTAAGTTGTGGGGAAATAATGGCCTAATTGGTTGGGTATTAACAAAGAGCTTTTTAATACGTTGGTAATGAATTGCAATCGTTGCGCTTGGGCATCCGACGTGGATTGGTCGGGGTTATAGTATCGTCAACATAAACAATCTTGTTTGAAATATCGCGGCTCGAACAAAACAATCGTTCTTATGAAATGCCCAAAACTTATGTCAAATGGCTAGATCAAAGGCATGAGATGCTCTGCCAAATTTAGGGTAGATGAGGTAGAGCAAGCAGAAATACATTCATTATTCTATGTACGTATGTACAACAATGCTCGTACACTGAAGCCCGATTATGGAGAATGCAATGGTTCATCGACTGCGCACAATAGACGACACGTCGCCTACTCGCCCCGCAACAACTGATCATTAGACAAAGGAACCTCTGAACCACTAGAATATTTCAGTCTTTGATGTTAAATATTGATTCCTAACGTTCTTTACAATGGAGAAACAAACCATCCCTATAATTTTGTGTTATTTGTTCGGCTAGACCTGTTCTTTGTATGATTCTATGTTTGTCTTCATTATTTCCTTTGTCTGCCTTTTCATTAAATCAATACAAACTCTTATCAGTATTACCTCACAACTCGAACTATTATGATTGCGAGCGCTTTAGCCATAAAACTTTCGCTTCAAAGCCATAAACCAGCTAATTCCAGTTTCAGGCAGTTCTCGTAATCTGGGTTTAGTAGGGCGTGCGGTATCGGGCGGGATAACAGAAGTACTGCTATTGCTGCCTTCGAGATATGACCTCATTACTTGGATGTCATAAAGCTCCTTGCGGAAAAGTTGTTTGTTGCTTTGAAGTCTCGTATTATGCTAATGGAATATCGACTACCCTCACTTTTCAAAACTTTGTACTAGTTTAACTTTAAAGGGTGCTAGTAAAAAGAGGCGTACATAATCTTGCGTTGACCGTAGTAAAAATTCTCGTGTGAGCTAAAGCCAACTTTACTGCAAACCAACCGACCACCAACAGCAGTTTTGCAACCCAGTGACTTTGTAGAGGCTTTTGGTGTGTGGCATTAAACAGTAAGAAGGCAGTAAGGCAGTAACAGTTATTGGCGATAACCTTCGAGCTCAGTCTGACCTCATTACTTACACGCTTGTCATAACGTCCCTTAGAGAGTTTATTGCAACTAGAGCTTCTGCAGAAATCTCAAGCCAATTTTAGGCATCTACAGGGAATGAATGACACATCTTTATATGATAGGTTTACATAGGTACACGTATCAGGAACCAGGTTGTGACCCCATTACGTGATATCTAGCCTTAGCCCTCCATAGGAGGATTGAATGCAAAGTTTTGTTTTGGCAACGAAGCTTCCCTTCTAATTTTGTTTATTTCAGGCATGTTGAGACCCCTTGAAGCTGTGACCCCATTAGCTACTCAGATGCAAGATATCTCCAGAGAATAGTTACTTCAGCGACAAGCAAGGTCTTAGTTGGCATCAAGTTTCTTTTTGTTTTGTACGGGAAAAACTTTGAGATTAAAAGGCATAATATCAAGCGTCGAAATAAATATTTGTTTTGCAGAATTCTTCTCTTAGCTGAAGATTCAGACAAGAGACGATCTCGGAAATCAGTACGTCAAACAGCTTGTAAAACCATTCAAGTTCTTGCAAAACAGGAAATATTATGTATTTCGAACATAATAATAATCAAAATATGAAGCGAAGCTTTACAAAACTTATTGGAGTATACGCAACACAACTTGAGGTGAAGGAAAATTGTATCAGTCAGTTACGGTGTATAAGTTTTCCTTATTGCGTTTACTACAAGAAATTGTACCATTTTATGGAAAGGAAAAAATACCTAATAAGATTATGATGTTAGAGTGTTTTTATTTAAATAACTAAAGCGCCCACATGATCAATTCGACATTGTTTTTGTATAGCTGATACTATGTATTCGACGAATTTCAGTTCTTCCATGTAAATAAGAATTTTTTATCTACAAATGCATTTTTTGTAGGCTCTGATCTCGTGTGAATATTTTTAAAATACCGTCACGTAGCAAGGTTCCCCCGCTTCAATCCGGTAAATTAATTCGGGTCAGAGTGAAAAGCGACGGGCTGGCCCTTCATTCATAAACTATGACCCTTCACACCAGGCTCGCCTCCTGCCCTGCGTTATACCTAGACGACATGATCAACTGCGTTGACCCATATAGCAAGTACGCACGCACCAGCGATTCAAAGACTGGCATGCAATCTGGCAGAGTCATGAATATAGAAGTGAAAAATATTGGGATTTTATGTAAAACAACAAACATGTTTTGATTGGGTTACATTTACATTTCGTCAAATCCAAAGTTATTCTAATAGAAATACATGTTAGACATGATATCTATGCTCATATAGCTAACCTTATCAACAAAGGCATATCTCACAGCGCCATAAAGCCATATAGTGTTCACTCAGTCCAAGATTGTTTATGTTTTGATAACAACTCAACATACCGAGGGTCCCCCGACCCTAACATTGCGTAACTCGTCTGCTCGTCAATCGCAAGGTACTTAAGCATATAAGAGTAAAAAGGCATATAAGTAGGCAGTCTTTTACTCTTTCTGCTATTCGCTATGCCATTTCATTGTTCTGTCAGTTCTGGTCGAAGTCTGGGGATTTTACGCTTCTGTAAGCTAATGCGCTGATGTTTTTGGCGTGTTTACGTTTGAACGAGTATTGAACTTTATTGCGTTTATAGCAGAGTAGAAATTGAATAAAGGATTGACTACCAATCATGATTTGCGTTTAAATTTACAATTTACGGATGAAGCAATATATTGCTGTCGATTCTTGTTAGTACATGTCTTAACCAATCTGCAATGTCCTGTCCTGTCTCTGGTTAAACAACTGATTTGGCACCATTGTATGTGTACTTTGTCTTCGAATTTATAGAACTCTAAAAAAATATCGTACGAAAGCAAAATTATTCTGTTATCAATACCATGCCTTCCTGTAATGATACTTATCTATCGCCA
The DNA here is from genome assembly GCA_029255725.1 of Scrobipalpa atriplicella. Classification (NCBI taxonomy): domain Eukaryota; kingdom Metazoa; phylum Arthropoda; class Insecta; order Lepidoptera; family Gelechiidae; genus Scrobipalpa; species Scrobipalpa atriplicella. Next base: position 30,010 of record JARACY010002584.1, read on the forward strand.
AGTGCATGTGTCGTAATAATACTCGATAATTCCAGAGCACTCTCGTATTATGGCGGAGACCCGGGCGGTAACTGAGCCTTTTCTCTTGGAAAATTGCTACTGTAAAGTTGCTTTTATCCACAGTAGTTTAGACCTGTCATCAATTTCTTCTAAGTATAGTACAGACAGCATATGTACTGGGGATTGATATTGATACGTTTTTTTTTTAATAGATTATCTGCATCGTTACCTTGACTTTTTATACTTTGTTAATCTTCAATTAATAAAGGCCACTTATAGCTAGACAGTGTTGACGAGATATCATTAGTTTTAAGTTGTTGTTAATTTGTAACAACTATGGTACCGAATTGCTTTTTATTTGTTCTTCTTTCTTCCATCAATCAATGATGACTTCGCTCTGTACATTGATAAGTTAAGTGAGCAAACCAACGTGCTGGCAACTCTGCTGTCAACTCTGTAAACTATTCAGTTCCCTAAGGCAATCTCTCAGTTATGGCTTAAAATATCTTGACATACTCATTCTCTTTTCAAAGGTGCAGGTGAGAGTATGCAGCAATTACGCGCTCTTACACTGGAATTGCTTAGTCACCCGAAGTCACGTCCATCAGAACTGGGAGCGGACCGTAACTCCGTAAGCGTAATGACACGAGCAATTCTGAACCGTTGCAGGCGCGGACAATAATCCCTTCCTTTACAGTCCAAGAGGGAAGGATCTCGATATACTCTTTTAAATCTGCAAATATTTTCAAAGGTGCAGGAGTACATTTAAATATTCTGTGGTGCAAGTGAAAGTATGCAGCAATTACGCGTTCTCACTCTAGAATTGCTTAGTCACGTCCATCATTACACGGGGCAAGGGCATGTACGGTGTATGGTAAGAGGTTTGTGTAATGACACGAGTAATTCCAGCTCATTCTGAACCGTTGCAGTCGCGGGCGGGCACATCACTCCCTTTACTTAAAAGAGAGTAAGATCTTAACATACTCTACTAAATCTGTCAATGTTTTTAAAGGTGCAGATGAGAGTATGCAGCAATAACGCGCTCTTACTCTTGAACTGCTTAGTCACTCGGAGTCACGTCCATCAGAACTCGGAGCATGTACTATGTACGGTAAGTGTAATGACACGAGTAATTCCAGCTCATTCTGAACCGTTGCAGCCGCGGGCGGGCACTATCATCAGAGGGTGTGCCGGTACAGTTACTTTCCACAATGGTATGAGAGATGAATTTTAAGAATTCAACGACCAGGAGGACCTTTACAACGCCAACCAAAAGACTATTGATGTGTCCACTTTTTGGGCGCAGAGACTTTGATTGACATTGACTCAACAAAAAGAAGAAGAGCTCGAATATTTTTAAGCCCTAGTGAACTTATTTGTGTATTCGTTGTATTAAAAATGTAGTATAGTCCGACGTGTGGTATGCTACCCACAGTACCCACTGCGTCGCAACAAGGGACTTAATCTATATAATGTCCAATGTTAAAAAGTGGACATATCTTTATGACTGTATTGAATAAACTCGAACACTTTCACCAGGCTTAGCTAAAATGTCTTATTCCCACATAAAAAGCTATAAGCCGTGGCTGAAAAGGCGGCTCGGATACCTAGTACACAAATAAAGCACTTACATTCTTAGCCAGTCAGTATAAAAATAGGTTCGCTTAGTTCAAGTTTTCCGCCCACAATATCCTTGACTTGAAGAAAATCTCTGTATTGATTTATCTATCACTTTACTTTAAGCGCTTCTGGCTTGACAACTACCTCCTTTATATAATTATCTTCTTACTTAGAAAGATCTTAGTATTTACTTGGAAACACTTGGGAGCTTTTGGTCCGCCTCACTCGTATTAAGTACTTACTACTAACCGCAGTTGCTTTTACTTGTAAGTGCCTCTGTGGCGTAGCGGTCTGTGCCTTGGTCTGTCAATCCGGAGATTCGTACGGACGGGCACTTGAAGTTTATTACATTGGTGTTATTATTTACAGAGGCCTATTAAAGGGTCGAACGATTCAATATCTCACACGACAGAAAAAGGAAAACAAAGCTTTATGCAAATATGTTCCCTTCTTGTTTTAATAAAGTTTCTACCTACACCTGTTTATAATCATAATATTTTTCTTATATGGTAAACCGTTGCGCCGTACATTATTTATTAGTATAAATTTAGGTATAACCAAAAACACGCTTCTAAATATTTGCTCTACTCTAAATGAAAAGCGAATGTGAAAGAAGTACGAGAGAGTTTGAAGATTATTTTATGAGGTCGCCATTATGAGAGCTGCGGTATATTTTAAGCACAACTTAGAACCACTTTGTGTCTTTAGAACTGACAGACTATGAAGAGAAATATTTTTATTAAATGTATTCTAATTCATGTGTACTGGTATCTTAAAATATGGTTAAATAATAATAATCTTTAACTGATCTAAATTGTTTTGAATAACTTCTAAGACTTGATGTTTTGGACCCTTGATCACAAGCCATGGTTGTAGAAGACTGCAAATGTTGGGTTCAAAATAAAATGAAAAGAAACTGAAATTTTCAATTCAAATAACGAATACCTACAAATTAAATGATAGCTGTCCAAAACTCAACTTTTTATATGCTCAGGTACCGCCTACGCTCAACGCTACGTAGAGCTTTGATCGCAAAGTTGTCTTCATCTCATTAATATTCTGTAGCCTCTCGCTATTAATTCTAGCGAAGGTTGTTTTTGCTTCAATGGTATGGTACTCATCAATGCCATGCGATTAAATAATATAGAATGTACCAGCTGCTTCGCTTACCTAGCATGCCTATGCCTACTGCATAATGTAGTAAAAGGAGCGAGGGTACTGGTGTGGTTATTGCAAATTGGACTGAACTGCAGCAAATACATATCCTATCAAAAATATCCCTCGAAGTAAATTATTTTCTTTGGTAAATTGATTTTACTACAACGGCATAAAAGCCAAGAGCCAAGATCCGTGATACACAAACATAATGTAATTCTAAGTGGGCTAAAGGTTAATAAGGGATCGATAGAAATCGTATAACGAGACTGGGCAATGATCATCGTCGTCGAGTATACGTTACTCATTCTATTGATCTGATCATAGGTCATGTTGAGATAATATACTTATTATTATGTAATGTATAGGTGATAATACCTTGATAATAGAATTTAGATAACTTAATAAATATATCATTAAAAAGCTATAATAGGAGCCTGTTTCATTTATCCGAACTATAACCCTCTGTTTTTTAAACTATTACAAGTGCAGCGAATGCATTGAAATAAAAACTTTACGACAAAAAATTCAAATCAAATTCTGAAAAAAAAATTGAGTGATTCAGCAGACAGAATGACAATACATACTTGCTGAATGGACTGAGAACTAAACGGACAGGCAATAAATATAGAGTGTGAATAAGTCAGTATCATGCAAAAAAAAGTGTTTGTCATCCGACGGATACTTAGCCCTCGAAGGTCATTTTAAGGTGCAACAGAGTTTAGGATAGGAAGTTAAGAACTAATAAAACGACTTGTTACATTCCCCGCGTAAGTGGGAATAGGATAATTCATTTTTCCATGCTGGATTGGGTGGTAGCGATAGAAAAACATAGAATGTTCCAGCTGCTCCTCCTCCCTGGCATACTGTAGAAGTCAGTAAAGGGATGGCTGACAACCTGCATCTATAGCGATACACATCTCAAACTAAAATTGGTCTCAAATAGTCTCAATATTTGTCAGACGTGGACGCGGCGAAAACGCCCTTTACGCTCTGCCTACCCAGTAAAGGCGTGACATTATGATGACTATGACTTTAAGATCGAACATTATTCATGAGAAACCGTATCAAAGTCTGATCGAAAATAAGTGCGTCATACAAAACAACAGCTGTGTATGGTAGCAACGACCAGCGAGATCCCAGTGACCAAGCTGCAACAGGTTCTAGGGTCGTTCGCCCCCTAGCGTATACAAGGAGTAAAAAAAATTGCTGACCAAACTGTAAAAATGAAAAACCTTCCAATAAAATTGCACAACCTTTCCCCAAGTAAGTAAAAATGGCCCTTTCATACAAATGTGTCAAAAGGAGGGATAATTTTATATTTCGAAATCTATATTCCTTGGAGAAACTTGTTCAGTTTCATGGCTAGCTTCACACTCTAAAGTTTGGTTAGCCAATTTTTTTACACCCAGTATGAGTACTGAACATGCATTACTTACAGGCAACATCAGTTTAATGATGTGGTGGATGAAAGGGGTGCGTCATACCAAACATTGTCTAACGAGTAACCAGGCTAACAGGTTCTAGGGTCGTTTGCCTCGCAGTACACTCAGCAGCGTCTTTGCAGGCTCTGACAGTTTTTTGAACATAAGGCAGGATTTCTCCAAAGTGTCCTATTTGAGCAGGTAAGAACAAAAAATCGCGAACAACCCTGTCATGGTTTACCTGGTAATCCGGTCCTTTTTTGTTACAGCCTTTCTAAATATTCCAAACAGGTGTCTGTGTCTGTCTTATCTACCCTAGCGAATTGGATTAGATTCCCATATACAAATGTAAGAATAAAATCTAACTTACTTCCTTTAGTAAAGCCACGATAGCATTAGCACTGTTTCTATTCATAGAAACAAGCAGGTGAAAGAACAGAACAACTACAAGTGCATACAACAGAACTAAACAAAGTCCGCGATGAGTCACTAAGCGCTCTTGTGTATAAATAGCGGCTTCGGGCCACCAGAGACAATAAATTGCATTTCAGCGTCGGCCCTTGCCCCGACTAGACGCGGAATTAGGTAAAGGACCAGCGAAGTCTAGACCAGTCAGGTCAAAAAGGGTCAAAACCCGACGCGACAAGCGGTCGATATAACCCAGCTGGAAAATTCGGGGCCCTTTCGGACCCAGACGGGAGGCAGCTCGATGATAAGAGTGGTTGACGCGTCTCGTCTTTTTGTTCCGTCTAGTCTTTGGTTAATCGAGGTGTACATTATAATTCAAACTATATTGTGAAATGTTTTCATAACGTAACGGATACCTTCTCAGCTGAGCAATATCTTGGACAAACTTACAAGGCTTCCAGTTTGCGTTCAGTATTTAGAACTTACAGACAAGTTTGATACTTAAAAAACTTGCTGTAGGAGACTTCAGACACTCAAGTAGCTAGCTAACTTGCAACGATCAGAGTTAATTTATCACAAATTCACGTGATTTTGATTGATCAGCAAATAGTTACAGTTTTTCGAACTGCGATTTTATAAGATTTTTCCGTCGGAAAAAGATATTTTCAAGCGGTAAATAGCAGTCTATGTTCCTCACGAAAGAATATTTCTTTCAAAAAATATCTGCTCGATCAGGGATCGTAGCTGAAACCCTCTGCGCAGAAGGTACCTAAATGCACTACCAACTAAGCTGTGCGGGTCGTCAATGTGAACATGAACGTATTATGTCAAATGGCTTTATTACAGCGGAAACCGCGTATCAATATACAATCATCTCTGCAGTACAATAAACATATTATGTAATGAACATCATTACTCCTCCGTACGACATGAGCAAAGCAATCAGACTTAGCGACACGACTGCTAACTGAAGATATCAATATATTGCCATCTTTACCAGTCTTCAATGCTATACTAATGGGACCGAAAGAAAAACATAGAACGTCTCAACTGCTTCTTCTCCCGGGTATGCTGCGATTCGAGGGTTACAGTGAATTGTAATTTCGGCAATAGGGCCTACCTCGTCATAGCCCGTAAGGGATAAGGACGTGACTTTACGTATGTTTGTTTAGCTTTGGAGAGACCTGATCGTGTTTGGTGTTCCTAGCTCACCGTATCATCAACATCGAAAGATTTCATTGCAGTACTCTTGTGCCAGGCGTTTATTTAGAGTTTATTACATAAAATAGCCACGTCAGTATCCCTTACCAGGCTAGGCAGAGCGTCAAACACCTCGTAACAGGGTGTTTGCGTCATCTATGACAAGGTTTGCCGGTCATTTTAGAAATAACAAACTATGTAGGTAATTAATGCTATTAGGTGATCTGCATTTCGCCTAAATTGCAATATAGGTACCGAAACCTTTGATTTCAACAGTATGTCCAGAAAACGGGAAGAGAAGCAGCTGGAACATTCTATGTCTTTCGTTTGCTCCCAGGTCAGCATAGAAGAAATATATTCAAAGTGTTAATGTAATTGTACCAACTAATGTATGTGGACAAGTTTGATTGCTCAATAAGTTAATTTTGTACTAGTTATTACATTGGTATTAATTGAAATAGCTTGGCTAAATGAACGGCTATAATTAGGGCACGGAAATATTTTGCTACTGTTAATGAAATTGAGATGAAATTGTGTTAAGAAGTACAGCTAAGTATGAAAACAAATGTAAATAAAATATTACATCATTCTAGACATAAATGAGTAATAATAAAGTTAATTATTTACACAAACAGAATACTGTTCCTAGAATAGAATGATTATATACATTATTGCACAAAAATACAAAATTTACAAAATAAATACAGGGTGTTAATTTAATTGCGTGCCATATGGGTGTTTCAGTAACGTAAAAGGAGCCCATAACTTGTATATTACCATCTTGCTGTAAATATTGCATAAGGTGCAACTTTGAATGGAGAACCCTACAGATCTACCTAATAGATTTTGGTATGGTGATTGTTTGTCTGATAAAAATTGTATTTAGTAGCTAATAGATGGAGCACACGGCCAGTTGGAGTTTTTACATAGTTGCAATATGAACTGTTTATGTGGTGCAGTTTAAACAATGAAATACCTAACATTGTGCCCTGCATGCCCCTACACCTGATCGCAGTAAGACCTTATGACAGCAGTTGATAATGCTATTAATGTGGGTAAATTCTGGGCTGCGACACTGTACTATCTCTACCATCAACACACTAAGAAGACTTGAACATTTTATTAAGAACAAAAAATAGAAAGTTCACTTGCCCAGTTGTTTTTCTAAAGTAGAACTAATCATGAATCAATAATTAATTACTACAGAAAGTTAGGATACATAACAGTATTTCAATAAAATAATGGAATAATCGAGACTCAGGGATTGTAAGAGTGGTTTCTAATATATTTATTTACCATTAAGTAAAAATAACATAAATTTAACCAGACATAAGTCAACTTTCACCTCTACTATCTTATCAGCATATTTCAAGGTTACTACGGTCCAAGCAGAGAGGCAAATTAGTATTAAATATATTTGCTTGCAGTTAATTGCATAGGCATGTAATAAATTACATTAACATGGCTATTTTGCAAACAAAATGGAAGTCCAGAAATCTGCATACAGGACAATGATAACAGTCAACAGAATTAATTCTCTTCAACTGAATTGAATGTAAATTAGATATTGCTAGAAATAGAATATAATGCAATGGGTTTGCTTCATATTGTTTAAAAGACTGAAGTTTATGATAAAATGTAATTAGACCCAGTTCATAAATTTTCTTTGTTAATTTAATTAAAAGTAATCTTAAATCATAAATTAGGCTCATCTTTGTGTGTAATTAATTATTGATTCATGATTAGTTCTACTTTAGAAAAACAACTGGGCAAGTGAACTTTCTATTTTTTGTTCTTAATAAAATGTTCAAGTCTTCTTAGTGTGTTGATGGTAGAGATAGTACAGTGTCGCAGCCCAGAATTTACCCACATTAATAGCATTATCAACTGCTGTCATAAGGTCTTACTGCGATCAGGTGTAGGGGGCATGCAGGGCACAATGTTAGGTATTTCATTGTTTAAACTGCACCACATAAACAGTTCATATTGCAACTATGTAAAAACTCCAACTGGCCGTGTGCTCCATCTATTAGCTACTAAATACAATTTTTATCAGACAAACAATCACCATACCAAAATCTATTAGGTAGATCTGTAGGGTTCTCCATTCAAAGTTGCACCTATGCAATATTTACAGCAAGATGGTAATATACAAGTTATGGCTCCTTTTACGTTACTGAAACACCCATATGGCACGCAATTAAATTAACACCCTGTATTTATTTTGTAAATTTTGTATTTTTGTGCAATAATGTATATAATCATTCTATTCTAGGAACAGTATTCTGTTTGTGTAAATAATTAACTTTATTATTACTCATTTATGTCTAGAATGATGTAATATTTTATTTACATTTGTTTTCATACTTAGCTGTACTTCTTAACACAATTCATCTCAATTTCATTAACAGTAGCAAAATATTTCCGTGCCCTAATTATAGCCGTTCATTTAGCCAAGCTATTTCAATTAATACCAATGTAATAACTAGTACAAAATTAACTTATTGAGCAATCAAAACTTGTCCACATACATTAGTTGGTACAATTACATTAACACTTTGAATATATTTCTTCTATGCTGACCTGGGAGCAAACGAAAGACATAGAATGTTCCAGCTGCTTCTCTTCCCGTTTTCTGGACATACTGTTGAAATCAAAGGTTTCGGTACCTATATTGCAATTTTAGGCGAAATGCAGATCACCTAATAGCATTAATTACCTACATAGTTTGTTATTTCTAAAATGACCGGCAAACCTTGTCATAGATGACGCAAACACCCTGTTACGAGGTGTTTGACGCTCTGCCTAGCCTGGTAAGGGATACTGACGTGGCTATTTTATGTAATAAACTCTAAATAAACGCCTGGCACAAGAGTACTGCAATGAAATCTTTCGATGTTGATGATACGGTGAGCTAGGAACACCAAACACGATCAGGTCTCTCCAAAGCTAAACAAACATACGTAAAGGTCACGTCCTTATCCCTTACGGGCTATGACGAGGTAGGCCCTATTGCCGAAATTACAATTCACTGTAACCCTCGAATCGCAGCATACCCGGGAGAAGAAGCAGTTGAAGACGTTCTATGTTTTTCTTTCGGTCCCATTAGTATAGCATTGAAGACTGGTAAAGATGGCAATATATTGATATCTTCAGTTAGCAGTCGTGTCGCTAAGTCTGATTGCTTTGCTCATGTCGTACGGAGGAGTAATGATGTTCATTACATAATATGTTTATTGTACTGCAGAGATGATTGTATATGATACGCGGTTTCCGCTGTAATAAAGCATTTGACATAATACGTTCATGTTCACATTGACGACCCGCACAGCTTAGTTGGTAGTGCATTTAGGTACCTTCTGCGCAGAGGGTTTCAGCTACGATCCCTGATCGAGCAGATATTTTTTGAAAGAAATATTCTTTCGTGAGGAACATAGACTGCTATTTACCGCTTGAAAATATCTTTTTCCGACGGAAAATCTTATAAAATCGCAGTTCGAAAAACTGTAACTATTTGCTGATCAATCAAAATCACGTGAATTTGTGATAAATTAACTCTGATCGGTTGCAAGTTAGCTAGCTACTTGAGTGTCTGAAGTCTCCTACAGCAAGTTTTTTAAAGGTATCAAATTGTCTGTAAGTTCTAAATACTGAACGCAAACTGGAAGCCTTGTAAGTTTGTCCAAGATATTGCTCAGCTGAGAAGGTATCCGTTACGTTATGAAAACATTTCACAATATAGTTTGAATTATAATGTACACCTCGATTAACCAAAGACTAGACGGAACAAAAAGACGAGACGCGTCAACCACTCTTATCATCGAGCTGCCTCCCGTCTGGGTCCGAAAGGGCCCCGAATTTTCCAGCTGGGTTATATCGACCGCTTGTCGCGTCGGGTTTTGACCCTTTTTGACCTGACTGGTCTAGACTTCGCTGGTCTTTACCTAATTCCGCGTCTAGTCGGGGCAAGGGCCGACGCTGAAATGCAATTTATTGTCTCTGGTGGCCGAAGCCGCTATTTATACACAAGAGCGCTTAGTGACTCATCGCGGACTTTGTTTAGTTCTGTTGTATGCACTTGTAGTTGTTCTGTTCTTTCACCTGCTTGTTTCTATGAATAGAAACAGTGCTAATGCTATCGTTGGCTTTACTAAAGGAAGTAAGTTAGATTTTATTCTTACATTTGTATATGGGAATCTAATCCAATTCGCTAGGGTAGATAAGACAGACACAGACACCTGTTTGGAATATTTAGAAAGGCTGTAACAAAAAAGGACCGGATTACCAGGTAAACCATGACAGGGTTGTTCGCGATTTTTTGTTCTTACCTGCTCAAATAGGACACTTTGGAGAAATCCTGCCTTATGTTCAAAAAACTGTCAGAGCCTGCAAAGACGCTGCTGAGTGTACTGCGAGGCAAACGACCCTAGAACCTGTTAGCCTGGTTACTCGTTAGACAATGTTGGTATGACGCACCCCTTTCATCCACCACATCATTAAACTGATGTTGCCTGTAAGTAATGCATGTTCAGTACTCATACTGGGTGTAAAAAAATTGGCTAACCAACTTTAGAGTGTGAAGCTAGCCATGAAACTGAACAAGTTTCTCCAAGGAATATAGATTTCGAAATATAAAATTATCCCTCCTTTTGACACATTTGTATGAAAGGGCCATTTTTACTTACTTGGGGAAAGGTTGTGCAATTTTATTGGAAGGTTTTTCATTTTTACAGTTTGGTCAGCAATTTTTTTTACTCCTTGTATACGCTAGGGGGCGAACGACCCTAGAACCTGTTGCAGCTTGGTCACTGGGATCTCGCTGGTCGTTGCTACCATACACAGCTGTTGTTTTGTATGACGCACTTATTTTCGATCAGACTTTGATACGGTTTCTCATGAATAATGTTCGATCTTAAAGTCATAGTCATCATAATGTCACGCCTTTACTGGGTAGGCAGAGCGTAAAGGGCGTTTTCGCCGCGTCCACGTCTGACAAATATTGAGACTATTTGAGACCAATTTTAGTTTGAGATGTGTATCGCTATAGATGCAGGTTGTCAGCCATCCCTTTACTGACTTCTACAGTATGCCAGGGAGGAGGAGCAGCTGGAACATTCTATGTTTTTCTATCGCTACCACCCAATCCAGCATGGAAAAATGAATTATCCTATTCCCACTTACGCGGGGAATGTAACAAGTCGTTTTATTAGTTCTTAACTTCCTATCCTAAACTCTGTTGCACCTTAAAATGACCTTCGAGGGCTAAGTATCCGTCGGATGACAAACACTTTTTTTTGCATGATACTGACTTATTCACACTCTATATTTATTGCCTGTCCGTTTAGTTCTCAGTCCATTCAGCAAGTATGTATTGTCATTCTGTCTGCTGAATCACTCAATTTTTTTTTCAGAATTTGATTTGAATTTTTTGTCGTAAAGTTTTTATTTCAATGCATTCGCTGCACTTGTAATAGTTTAAAAAACAGAGGGTTATAGTCC
>JARACY010002585.1:0-41301 GCA_029255725.1 Scrobipalpa atriplicella
GGTTGAGCGAAATATCTGTAAAATCTCTTTCCGGGTAAGAAGTCAAAGCTGTTCCAATTAGACAATGCCCAGGCGTTATATACTGACATCACTTGAATTGGCAGGAATTAGCGGCCGCGAATTCAACACCGCTTCGATTTGAATTATTACAGTATTTAATTCTTCAAAGGTTAAACATAGGTTACCTACTACTCTTTTTAAAATGTAGCTTTACACTCTTAACACCTGCCTCCCACAACCCTCCAAACTCAGGAGCATAACTTGGAATGAACTTGAATTCAATGTAATTTTGACAGCAAAAATTATTGATAGAGTCTCTATGAGCTTTGGAGGACTGTAGCTTGTATAAATCATTTAATGTATTTTGAGCTCCTTTGAAGTTTTGGCATTATCACAAAATACCTTTGTGGGCATCCCACGCCTAGCAATGAAACGCTTAAAAGCTGCTAAGAAAGCTTCTGTTGTAAGGTCAGAGACGACCTCCCGGTGTGAAAACGTTTTTACCAAAAAACACACTATAATATAAAATGTAACATTTTTTAACAATAGGCCTTCTGATGCGAGCAACCTGTCTGTAACTGAAAGGGTCCACAGAAATCAATTCCGACATGCTGAAATGGTCTAGGTATATTATTATATTAACACATAGGTGTAATTCTTTCAGTTGGTAGAGATCCCATCAGCTGCTTCGCGACTTCACACTTCAGACGCATACACTGAATACATTTGCGGACTACCTTCTTGACTTCTCGAATAGCACTAACTAAATGATATCTTTGTGATAGAGAACTCAAGACTATCCTAGGTCCACCATGCAAGAGTCTGAGATGTTCCCTAGTAATTATCAGGTTAGTAATATGTGAACCCTTAGGGGAGAATAGGTGGATGTTTCTTATCATAGGTAAGATTGTGGGCGTTATCGAGCCTACCACCAACGCGAAGCATACCAAAAATGATCCAAAAATCGATTTAAATTAGCTATACCTGACTTCAAATTTTTGCCAGAAGAAAGAAGCTCTATTTCTTTAGGAAAAAAATCTCTTTGAGTACAGCGCACAATAACCGACATAGAGTCGCGCAGCTCTTGAGGTGATAATTCACTGTTTAAGTTTTTATTGTTTTTATTCTTTGAACAGTTGTTAAAAAGATCTGTAAATAAAAGCAATAACTTTTTCAAGTTTATGTAAATTGGAATATTTTTGAAATAATTCCTGAGAAAAGGATGTCTCTACTTTTCCTACACTGCAACATATAGGTTGCTCTTCTAACGGTTCACTACAATCTGTGATAGTAGATACATTATAGTTCTCTACATGTGTATAATTTATACTGGACAAGTCCTGTGGGCCACACCACCAAAGAGATTTTCTTGCAGCCTATGAGGCTGGACTCCCCGCGACAGCAAATCTGCAGGGTTTTGGTTTGTCCTGACATAAAACCATTGTGACTGACCCACTAGCTCTACTATTTGCTTTACTCTATTATTCGCATAAACATTTGATCTGACGTTGCCTGACTTGATCCAGGCAAGTACGATTTGCGAGTCACTGTACAAATAGAAAACTTGTGAGGAAACCTAGCTACCAGTACATCACTAACTCTTTTAGCCAGCTGAGCTAAAAGTAGAGCACTGTTGAGTTCGAGCTGGGGAATTGTAAGATTTTTATTTAATGGAGCAACTCTAGATTTAGAGCAGAGCAAGTTAGATTGGACAGAGCCATCTTTTTTGAAAACTCTCAGATAGAGACAGCAGCCATAGGCTTTAAGAGACGCATCGGCATACCCTACTAACTCTACTGAGGAAATATCCTTGTGATTAACACATCTGTTCACTGTTATTTTATTCATCAACTTTAAGTTGTTTAAGAAATTATTCCAGTATAGTAACTGTACATGGGGTACTATAGAGTCCCACTGAATTTGCAAAGACCATAGCTCCTGCATAAATATTTTAGCAATAACAACAATGGCCCAATAAGACCTAGGGGGTCAAAAATTTTACCTATAAAACTTAAAATTTTTCTTTTTGTGTTTAAATTGTCATTTTCATTAAAAGTTGGCATGGAAAAAGTTAAAATATCTGAAGTTATGTCATACATAAGACCTAGAGTTTTTACTATGTTATTTGAACTCATGTCAATATTTTCAAACTGCCTACTCTCTACTGGGATATCATCCAAAATCTCTGGTAAATTAGAGCACCACTTATGAAGAGTAAAGCTACCTTTACTGAGCAGCTCTATGAGTTGCTTTTTGAGTTCTAATAAGAGCTCTATATCGTCTCTACCACATATCACATCATCAACAAATGTATTGCAGAGCATAGCTTCTGCTGCTAGAGGATATACGTCCTTATACTGCCGAGCAAGCTCAATGAGGCACCTTGTCGAAATGTATGTACTTGGTTTTAACCCGTATGTTACGGTTAGCAGTTTTAAAACAGCTGATGGGCTTTGAAGGGTCATCTCTCCATAGAATATTTTGGAGCGGAGTTTGATGGCTATTGATATAAACTTGTCTAAACATTTTTTGAATGTCACAAATCAAAGTATAAAGGTAAGTTCGAAATAAAATAAGTATATCAAATAGCTCACTCTGTACCACTGGACCATTCAGCATGACGTCATTTAGGGAGACATTATTCTTTGACCTCATCCTGCCATCAAAGACAACACGAAGGGCCGTGGTTTTGCTCGCCTCATTAATTACAGCATGATGTGCTAGAAAATAACAAGGATCATTATTAGGATCATATTGTGAAATGTCAATTTCTTCAGCATGTCCTAGCGCTACATACTGCTCTACACGGACAGAAATTTCGGTCCGGAGAAATTACTAGACTGGAGTAGTAACTTATAATTACGAGAAATCTCGTTCGGTAAACGTTAGATTAGTGTATACTACATTATTTTGATACTTTATACTAACACATAGTTCGTTGTGCAGTTCGTTTTGCAAAGTACACACTCTGTTATCGTACAAGAATCCTTTTGTTCTGCACAACAATACCAGATGAGTATTTAGTACCATTCATTATGTATGGTGTACAAAATTGAGAAAATTACTAGAATGTCTCGTAAACTTTACTAATGCAAAACAGTTTAGAGTGCAATTTAATTGCAGTCTCATATACTATTTCTCTGGAATGTGATAAGCACTTTATAAAATAGTATTTGGTATAATTTATCTGTTTCTGAGTACAATTCTCTTGCTTTCGAAACTAATCGGTATCTAGTACTGTTAACGTCATTACACTTAGTACAGATATGTACGAAGCTAAATAGTTTTGAATACTATTTGTATGTAATTATGTGTACAAACTAGCTATTCATTAGACGACACTTAAATATTTGGTCAATACTACTGAATTTAATATTCTATTTACTAAACGGTAAGTTGCAAAAACGAAAAGCTAGTAAAGCAAAGCCGCCAATCGCCCGCCGCGTCATTTCATTTGGATGACTGTTTCGTTCGCGCTCGGTTTGTGTTGTGGGCTTTGCTGCTCGCTGGCTGCGTGATTTTACTTGGTAAAGTCAGTTTTAACAACTTGTGCATTGGTTGAAGTGTAGAGACTAAGTGATTAGGTACCAAGTGAAGTGTTGAAAGCGGCGCCGGTACCATCCAAATCGGGAAAAATATCCGGCTACTGCGGATGGATTATTTCGACATACAAGTCGACGGCAACGTGGCCGCGGGTTCTCCAGTGTCCCCGGTGGCGGCTGATATCTTCATGGAGTGATTCCTTAGGATCGAGCTCTAAGGAATGCTCTCGGAAATTCCGAAGGTGTTTAATCGGTACGAAACGACACGTTGGCCGTCCTTCCACAGGATGAAATAATCCATCCGCAGTAGCCGGATATTTTTCCCGATTTGGATGGTACCCGGCGCCGCTTTCAACACTTCACTTGGTACCTAATCACTTAGTCTCTACACTTCAACCAATGCACAAGTTGTTAAAACTGACTTTACCAAGTAAAATCACGCAGCCAGCGAGCAGCAAAGCCCACAACACAAACCGAGCGCGAACGAAACAGTCATCCAAATGAAATGACGCGGCGGGCGATTGGCGGCTTTGCTTTACTAGCTTTTCGTTTTTGCAACTTACCGTTTAGTAAATAGAATATTAAATTCAGTAGTATTGACCAAATATTTAAGTGTCGTCTAATGAATAGCTAGTTTGTACACATAATTACATACAAATAGTATTCAAAACTATTTAGCTTCGTACATATCTGTACTAAGTGTAATGACGTTAACAGTACTAGATACCGATTAGTTTCGAAAGCAAGAGAATTGTACTCAGAAACAGATAAATTATACCAAATACTATTTTATAAAGTGCTTATCACATTCCAGAGAAATAGTATATGAGACTGCAATTAAATTGCACTCTAAACTGTTTTGATTAGTAAAGTTTACGAGACATTCTAGTAATTTTCTCAATTTTGTACACCATACATAATGAATGGTACTAAATACTCATCTGGTATTGTTGTGCAGAACAAAAGGATTCTTGTACGATAACAGAGTGTGTACTTTGCAAAACGAACTGCACAACGAACTATGTGTTAGTATAAAGTATCAAAATAATGTAGTATACACTAATCTAACGTTTACCGAACGAGATTTCTCGTAATTATAAGTTACTACTCCAGTCTAGTAATTTCTCCGGACCGAAATTTCTGTCCGTGTAGAGCAGTATGTAGCGCTAGGACATGCTGAAGAAATTGACATTTCACAATATGATCCTAATAATGATCCTTGTTATTTTCTAGCACATCATGCTGTAATTAATGAGGCGAGCAAAACCACGGCCCTTCGTGTTGTCTTTGATGGCAGGATGAGGTCAAAGAATAATGTCTCCCTAAATGACGTCATGCTGAATGGTCCAGTGGTACAGAGTGAGCTATTTGATATACTTATTTTATTTCGAACTTACCTTTATACTTTGATTTGTGACATTCAAAAAATGTTTAGACAAGTTTATATCAATAGCCATCAAACTCCGCTCCAAAATATTCTATGGAGAGATGACCCTTCAAAGCCCATCAGCTGTTTAAAACTGCTAACCGTAACATACGGGTTAAAACCAAGTACATACATTTCGACAAGGTGCCTCATTGAGCTTGCTCGGCAGTATAAGGACGTATATCCTCTAGCAGCAGAAGCTATGCTCTGCAATACATTTGTTGATGATGTGATATGTGGTAGAGACGATATAGAGCTCTTATTAGAACTCAAAAAGCAACTCATAGAGCTGCTCAGTAAAGGTAGCTTTACTCTTCATAAGTGGTGCTCTAATTTACCAGAGATTTTGGATGATATCCCAGTAGAGAGTAGGCAGTTTGAAAATATTGACATGAGTTCAAATAACATAGTAAAAACTCTAGGTCTTATGTATGACATAACTTCAGATATTTTAACTTTTTCCATGCCAACTTTTAATGAAAATGACAATTTAAACACAAAAAGAAAAATTTTAAGTTTTATAGGTAAAATTTTTGACCCCCTAGGTCTTATTGGGCCCATTGTTGTTATTGCTAAAATATTTATGCAGGAGCTATGGTCTTTGCAAATTCAGTGGGACTCTATAGTACCCCATGTACAGTTACTATACTGGAATAATTTCTTAAACAACTTAAAGTTGATGAATAAAATAACAGTGAACAGATGTGTTAATCACAAGGATATTTCCTCAGTAGAGTTAGTAGGGTATGCCGATGCGTCTCTTAAAGCCTATGGCTGCTGTCTCTATCTGAGAGTTTTCAAAAAAGATGGCTCTGTCCAATCTAACTTGCTCTGCTCTAAATCTAGAGTTGCTCCATTAAATAAAAATCTTACAATTCCCCAGCTCGAACTCAACAGTGCTCTACTTTTAGCTCAGCTGGCTAAAAGAGTTAGTGATGTACTGGTAGCTAGGTTTCCTCACAAGTTTTATTTGTACAGTGACTCGCAAATCGTACTTGCCTGGATCAAGTCAGGCAACGTCAGATCAAATGTTTATGCGAATAATAGAGTAAAGCAAATAGTAGAGCTAGTGGGTCAGTCACAATGGTTTTATGTCAGGACAAACCAAAACCCTGCAGATTTGCTGTCGCGGGGAGTCCAGCCTCATAGGCTGCAAGAAAATTCTCTTTGGTGGTGTGGCCCACAGGACTTGTCCAGTATAAATTATACACATGTAGAGAACTATAATGTATCTACTATCACAGATTGTAGTGAACCGTTAGAAGAGCAACCTATATGTTGCAGTGTAGGAAAAGTAGAGACATCCTTTTCTCAGGAATTATTTCAAAAATATTCCAATTTACATAAACTTGAAAAAGTTATTGCTTTTATTTACAGATTTTTTAACAACTGTTCAAAGAATAAAAACAATAAAAACTTAAACAGTGAATTATCACCTCAAGAGCTGCGCGACTCTATGTCGGTTATTGTGCGCTGTACTCAAAGAGATTTTTTTCCTAAAGAAATAGAGCTTCTTTCTTCTGGCAAAAATTTGAAGTCAGGTATAGCTAATTTAAATCCATTTTTGGATCATTTTGGTATGCTTCGCGTTGGTGGTAGGCTCGATAACGCCCACAATCTTACCTATGATAAGAAACATCCACCTATTCTCCCTAAGGGTTCACATATTACTAACCTGATAATTACTAGGGAACATCTCAGACTCTTGCATGGTGGACCTAGGATAGTCTTGAGTTCTCTATCACAAAGATATCATTTAGTTAGTGCTATTCGAGAAGTCAAGAAGGTAGTCCGCAAATGTATTCAGTGTATGCGTCTGAAGTGTGAAGTCGCGAAGCAGCTGATGGGATCTCTACCAACTGAAAGAATTACACCTATGTGTAATAATAATAATATACCTAGACCATTTCAGCATGTCGGAATTGATTTCTGTGGACCTTTCAGTTACAAGGTTGCTCGCATCAGAAGGCCTATTGTTAAAAAATGTTACATTTTAATTATAGTGTGTTTTTTGGTAAAAAGTTTACACACGGAGGTCGTCTCTGACCTTACAACAGAAGCTTTCTTAGCAGCTTTTAAGCGTTTCATTGCTAGGCGTGGGATGCCCACAAAGGTATTTTGTGATAATGCCAAAACTTTCAAAGGAGCTCAAAATACATTAAATGATTTATACAAGCTACAGTCCTCCAAAGCTCATAGAGACTCTATCAATAATTTTTGCTGTCAAAATTACATTGAATTCAAGTTCATTCCAAGTTATGCTCCTGAGTTTGGAGGGTTGTGGGAGGCAGGTGTTAAGAGTGTAAAGCACCATTTAAAAAGAGTAGTAGGTAACCTATGTTTAACCTTTGAAGAATTAAATACTGTAATAATTCAAATCGAAGCGGTGTTGAATTCGCGGCCGCTAATTCCTGCCAATTCAAGTGATTGTCAGTATATAACGCCTGGGCATTTTCTAATTGGAACAGCTTTGACTTCTTACCCGGAAAGAGATTTTACAGATATTTCGCTCAACCGATTAAAATTTTGGGACATGTGTACAAAATTAAAACAAGATTTTTGGAAAGTATGGTCAAATGATTATTTAACTCAACTTCAAAGCCGTCCCAAGTGGAAAAACCAGCAAACTAATATTAAGGAAGGGGATTTAGTAATAGTTAAAAACTTAAATGTAAGTCCTTTGCAGTGGCCAATGGCTAGAATTGTTAAAACGTTTCCAGGAAACGATAGTAGAGTCAGGGTTGCTGATATAAAAATGAATAATAAGGTGTATCGTAGGTCTATAACTAAGTTATGTCCTTTGCCTTTAGAGTAGATGTAGAGCATTTATTGTATATTTGCCCGGCCCCCAACTATGTTCAGTCCAAAATGAACATACAATATTGGCAACACTGTGATTTATAATCTGTCACTTTCCTACCATCGAGCAGCCTATGCGCTCGCCCATGTTCTGTGTGTAAAAGTGCATTTTCTATTAATAAACTCAATAGTTTAAAGTTAAACATGTTTTATTGAACAGTACTGATAAAACTAATAAAAATCCTGCATTAGAAGACCTACCTGAAAAATAAGTTAATGTTGTCGATTCACCGAGGACACGACTTAACAAAATCTTAACTGAAACTATTGCCGTCCTATCCTGCTCTCTTACGATAGAAAATGACAGAGGACGGTTTTGGCCAAGATTTTGTGATTTTGAGGCCATCGTAAGGTTCCTAATAAAAACCAGCGCTACATAGTCGTGGCCGTGACTGTAGCATAATGATCTTTTTTCGAGGGATGTCCATTAATGTACTTTGGTATAGGTATGTCTGATAAGATATGGTATAGTACGCAGTCTTGTAAAACGCTCGTGGAATATGAATAACCTTCTTCCTACAGAGGTATGTATGTATGTAATCACTTTATTGTACCTTATTTATTCTAAAATACAGGAACACTTAAACATAACACAGTAGATTAAAATGGCACAAAGGCGGACTTATCCCATTAAGGGATCTCTTCCAGTCAACCTTTGAGAAACCCAGAGGAAACGGTATTTGCAGGTAAACTAAGGTACTTGAAATAAAAACTCAAAAATCCTAACATCTAACATAAATAACAGAAATCTACCATAGCTATAACAATAAGATATATTAAATTTATACTAAATATAATTACGTAGTATATATAAATAGACAAATAGATACAATATATATTATATACCCAAAATTAGAAGAGAGTATAATAATAAAAAGGTTATATATCCGACCCAAAACCCCAGATTTTCTTGATGTTATTTTTAAAAGTTGAGATGTTTTTAATTTTCCTAACATCGACAGGAACTTTATTCCACAAGCTCGCAGCATGGATTGTAAAGGATTGTGTGTAGGATTTGGAAGAACAGGTCGTAATTTTGAGAGAAAGATCCCCACTGGAACGCAAACCCGTCCTCGCAACATCGTGGTATTCAAATCTTTCCTTCAGATAGACAGGCGTGGCAGGATTATTTAAAACATTAAATAAGAAAGACAATATGTGCAAATCCCTGCGAAGGCGGACCGGCAACCACTTCAGTCGCATCCTGAACTCACTGACGTGATCGAATTTCCTCAGTCCGAAGATGAAGCGTATGCACTGATTTTGCAATCGCTCCACCTTATTTAGGAGTTCCTCAGTGAGATCAAGGTACGCCACGTCTCCATAGTCCAGCAGAGGTAAAAGAAGGGCCTGAGCCAACATAATTTTAGTCTGCAGAGGTAAAAAATTTTGTAGTCTTCTCAGGGAGTGGAGAGACGCATACAACTTGCGACTGACCTCGCCCACCTGCTTTGTCCAGGACAGAGTCTGATCGATGACGATTCCGAGGTTTTTCACTGTGGATGAGTAGGGAATGGGAATGTCATCTAGAATAACCTCAGGAATGTTCATAGACATCAGTTTCGCAATACGCTGATGACTGCCAATAGTAATAGCCTGAGACTTAGCTGCATTCAATAAGAGTCCATGCCTCTTCGCCCAGCTGTTGATAGCGTTCAGGTCATGATTAATCTTATCAATCGCAAGTCTCAGGTCTTCAGGTGGTTCGGCTGCATATATCTGCAGGTCATCAGCGTAAAGGTGGTATGAAGATGTTAAAGCAGACGTTATGCCATCAATGAACACTGAGAACAGCAAAGGCGATAAAACTCCACCCTGCGGCACTCCTGCATCAACCCTACACCAGCCAGAACGTCTGTCGTTGGCTTTAACTAGCTGATATCGGTCCGTTAAGTAGGAACGAAACCATGCAGCAACTTCAGGTGCAAGATTGATCTTACGGAGCACCGCCAAGAGGATATCGCTGTCCACAGTATTAAATGCGCTACTGAAGTCAAGGAGTACAAGTACCGTAATCTTGCCATTCTCTATGTTCAACCGAATGTCGTCAGTAACGTGGACCAGTGCAGATGTCGTGCTGTGCCCAGCTCGAAACCCAGACTGGTAACGGTTAAAGAGCATATAGCGGTTGAGATGCCGGGTAAGACGCTGGTGGACGCAATGCTCCAAAACCTTCGAGAGAATGGGAAGTATAGAAATAGGCCGAAATTGTGAAAAGACAGTGGCATTAGTCTTTTTTGGGAGTGGAATGACGTGCGCATATTTCCAGGCCTTAGGAAAGGTGCCAGTGGACAGTGAACAGTTGAGTATGTTAGTAATCACTGGCGCTAAAATATGGCAAAAAGGAGTAATCATTTCCAAACTCAGTCCATCTTCACCGATAGCTTTGGTCTTGATGGATTTTAAGATCTTCACCACTTCGCTCTCCACAACCCGGCCAAACTCTAGTGGAACCGGTGCGGATAAGGGGGAGTTTTCAAGATCTGCAAGAGTCTTTAATTTCACGTCCATCGCTACACTAACTGGAGAGACACCAAAAAATCTGTTAAGTGCATCGAGATCCAGATCATGAAATGAATCAGTACTGGAACGACCAATTCCGAGAGTCTTTAAATATTTCCACAATTTGTGGGGAGGACAATCTTCTATAGAATTATGGATATGTTTCCTCTTGCTGCTCCTACAGACCCTGTTGCAGTGGTTCCGTAGCTCATGATAGATGGCAATATTCGCCTCACAAGGGTCATGACGTGCCCTGATACGAGCCGCATCTCGTCGAGCCATAAGCTGTTTTATAGCAGGTGTGAGCCATGGGGCCGGGTAGTGTTTAACGCGGACTTCCTTCAAAGGGGCATGTCTATCATAAAGAGCGAGAAGTAGTGACTGAAATGCAGCCACTTTGCTATCCACGTCATCACCATTAAGTACAGGCCCCCAGTCAGTTTCGGCTAGATCACGTTCAAACGCCTCCCTATCTATCTTGCTATAGTTACGAATAAGGATAGTTTTGTGTCTTCGTTTAGGTGGTCTGATTTTAAAAGAGGAGTATATTAGATTGTGTTTTGAAAAAGCAGGCGCGTCAAATTGACCAAACGAAGCCACAAGGTCCGCGGATGAAGTTACAATCAAGTCTAGGAGGGATGGAGGACCATTATGAGGAAAATGAGTGGGGCCCGTCATAGGAAGAATAGTCAGATCCAGGGAATTTGTGAGAGAAGTTAACTTTATGGAGCGGTGGTCATTCTTCAACAAACATGTGTTGAAGTCACCCATCAGTATGATATGCTCGTAAAGTGGTCGTAAGTCCGCTAGCGTGGATTCCAGGGAGTTGAAGTAGTTTATGTTTGAGTTTGGGCTGTAGAAAACACCTAGCAAAACCTTCTTGTGGTGTAGAGTCACTTCTATAAATAGATGCTCCGCTGTGTTTGCCACCGACAGAGACTGGCTAACAATACTGCAGGGTAGAT
This sequence comes from Scrobipalpa atriplicella, assembly GCA_029255725.1. Classification (NCBI taxonomy): domain Eukaryota; kingdom Metazoa; phylum Arthropoda; class Insecta; order Lepidoptera; family Gelechiidae; genus Scrobipalpa; species Scrobipalpa atriplicella. The sequence continues at coordinate 11,295 of JARACY010002585.1, forward strand.
CCCTCCGGAGGTAGATGGCAACCCCACCGCCTCTCACTACCTTGGATGTAGTAACATCTCTATAGTACAGTCTATCATTTCTGATAAGACGGTACCCAGGAAGCGGGAAAAGGGTGGAAGGAAGAGACGGCTTAAGTAATGACTCCGAAATAAGGATTGCGTGTATATTTTTGTTATCCTCGAAAGAGGCAAGGAGATCACCATAGTGGCCCGACACACTCTGTGCATTAATATGAACTACATTAAAGTTTTTGCTAAACGAATAAAAGGCAGATTTCAGTCTGTCTCCCAAACCTGGCATATCAGGTACATCGCCGTCCGCACTAAGAAAACTGCTTGAGGAAGAGGATAACGAGAAATATTCAGGGTCTGAGTCCTGGCTCAAAACATCGGACATTTAATATATGTATATAAATAATGAATATATAATTAAAGTACTTAAATAAAATAAGGTTTTTTTTTGTACATAAATTATTTTATTGTCACAAATAATTTGCAACCAATCCACTGGGTTACTCGCCGGCAGCTGCAACCAAAAAGAAAAACATGGTAATAATTACTATTTTTACAAAGCACACAACTACACAGCAAGTATGCTATAATATAAAATCATGGAAGTAATTTAATAAACATGGTAATAAGTACTACTATAATAAAAATACAAGTCCGTGATACAAACAGATAAGGTCAGTTTCAGAACGCACCCTCAATGCGAGAGAGAAAAAATAGGAAATAATTATGCATGAAACGGAACGGACAGTGACATTGACAGTGACTTTTGATTTGAATTTGAATTGAAGGTTATGTCAAGTCAACGCCGAACAATACAATGTTATGATTTAGAATTTGAACAAAATTTTAGTGTAGGTGTGTCCAAAAAAGTTGAAAATACATATCGCCTGTTTAAAAGCTAGTAGCAAAAGTGTGAGATGAAGTTCATCGGGCATCATTTCGGTTTAGGCGCTGCTTTTCCACCGCGGCTGGTACCACCACCGGTACGGGCCGAGCGGGCTGGATTTGGGCCCCGGATCATAGGTGCAGGCTGTTTCTGCGCACTAGACTGCTTACCAGCTTCGCCATTAGATCTATGCGAGCTAGTCGACTGGTCAGTTGGAAGGGAACTATCTCGCAGAGCAAGCACAGCCTTGAGGTCCGACATAGTGCCTATCTTCTTGCGCTTGCCATCGGGGCAGACCGCCACTATTTTGCCATCCATGGTCCAGCAACCTTTCACTCCGAGGGCCTTACGTGCCTCCAGGAAAAGAGCATGGCGTGCAGGGGTCAAAAATTCTGACAGTGTAAGCCCGGTGCCCCTCAACATACGCTTAGCCATCCAGACATCATGACGAACGTTATTATCAGTAAAACGGATAAGAACTGGACGAGGTTTCTCAGCAGTGGTATTTCTACCTATCCGGTGACATGCAGTGAATGTAGTAGCAGTGACATGTGGTAATTGCAGTTGATTGTTGCATGTTGTGGTAAAATGTTGAATTAGGGATTCACCCTCACTCTCTGGCAGTCCGTGGAGTAATAGTATGTTGGATCGTGATCTCATTTCAATGTCCTCTAGTGAATGGTAAATCAGTTCTATCTGTGATTTTAAATTGGACACTGCCTTCATAATGAAAGTTTTAAATGCGTAGAAATCACTTGCCAGTGTGGAGTTGTCCTGTTGAGCTGGTGGGATGGATTTCTCAAACTCTGAGATCTTGTTGGTGAAAAGGGCTGCCAACTCATCCATGTTCTTGCTAAGGGCCGCAATCCTGTCCATTGTGTTGATAGTGTTGATGATGACTTGCTGTTTGTTGATGTGCTGTGATAACTACTGATCTGGTGAAGGGATTGGTGAGAAAACAGCTGACGGCGTAGTACTAGCACTTATAAATACATGGACTATATGTAAGTAGATTAATTTTAAATAAATTATTTATAAATAATTAATTATATGAGAGCTAAGATAAAGGCGTGTTTACGTTTCGCCTACCCGCGATCGTTTTTCTAAGAGGTATGTAAGTGGCATACAAAAGAGACGCATAGAAATCTGTTTTATGAAAACTACGTGAACGGCAGTTTTCAATATTTCATGGCATCCGATTGGGCCAATAACTTATGTCTGTCAAAACAACGATAGAGTGCGTATTCAATAGGTAGAGCAAAAAATATTTTCTTTTTTTCCAATATCGCAAAATAAACGGCCGCCGCAATGGCCCATTTGTATTTATTTAAAATTGGAATGTATTTGCATTTTTGAGGTTATTTAAATAGGCCAGTACTAAAATGTGATGCATTATTTACTATTAGAACGTGCGGGCAGCTTGCGGTTTGCCGATTGTGGCGTAGAAAATATTGGCTATTCGCAATTACTACAAATATAAATACAAGTAAATCTAGCCAAGCAATATCGGGTGTAAGAGACAGCTTCCCGCAAACTGATAGGGGTTTGCTTAGTCAACGAAACTGAACAACTTTCACCGGAAAATTATTTCAAGAAATAAAAATAAAATACTTTCCCGTATAAAATTACCACCTCAGCCATATGGGGGCCAATAATATTTTTAATTTCCTGAAAGATTTTTTTTGTGAAAGTTGTTCAGTTTCGTTGACTGAGCAACCCCTGTCAGTTTACAGGAAGCTGTCTGTCCTTTACACTCATATGAGTAAATAGTTAAAAGTAAGAATCTTCAGAAAATCATTTTTCAAGTTTTTAAGTATTACAAAATCAGATAAAAAAAATATCAATTCGACACAATAAGCCTGTTTCTTACATCACTAAGCAACCATCCACTCGTGAATACGGACGGAAAAGTAACAGGAAATCAAGTCATATTGAGTTATATTAGCGAAATAACTGACGGGAAGCATGGGCGCTTTTCCACTAGACGCCACGTCAACGGCAACAGCGATGGCACGGTACCGTCGACGATATCGTAGGTGAGATAATGTATGAAAATCAATCAAATTATATGACACGCTTTTCCACTTGCCGGCACGGCACCGTCACGGCATGTCATCGATTCCCATAGATATTGTCACGTGATCGTCGCCGTGCCGTCGCCGTTGCCGTTGACGTGCCGTCTAGTGGAAAAGCGCCCAATGGTCCGGCAAATCTTTTCACTACGGCAAATCGGCAATCCAATCAAAATCAATACTTGAACTTTGACCAACCTGGAGAAGCCTAAATAAGCTAAAAATCCAGGTTGGCCAAAGCAGAGATAACCAGTGCCGATGGGGGTACTTCAGTAGTGCAGACGCCAGCTGCAAATGTGGAGAAACCTTGCAAAACATGACGCACCTTACCAACTGTCCCGCGTGCCCGACCATCTGCACACGACATATATAACTTATTTAATTTGCCAGTAACCAGGGGGCCACCACGGTAGCGGCTTTTTGGGCAAGTAAGATTTAGCCCGTGTTCTTGCCATCCCAAAACTTTTTTAGGTCTATTGGAATATAATCCACTCTGGGCAACGATGGAAAAGACAACTCCAGCTAAGCGATCCCTAAAGCAAAGGCAGAGGCAGAGAAAAAAATTCGCGTAGAGTCAAAAACAAGGCCATTGCAAATAAAAAATAATAATCACAACAAAATAGTAATTTCCAATAACACTTTTCGTTACATTCTACTCAATGCTGGAGTACAAGAAAATATAAAATTCGATACGGTATCATAATTCCCAACCGAAAGAAAAACGAAGGCAATTTTGATCAAGTACTTTTTGGAGAGTTCAGTGCACCTACAATTTAGCCACCACGTACATACATGCCAATTTAGTATCTCCAATACAAGCGATATCACGTTCAACGCAAAAACTTCTCGTACTGCCGATAAATAAGTTACTCCGAAAAGGAAGGTATCCTTAACCTTACTCGGGTAATATCCAAGTTTTTCCCGCCATTAACGTTTGTCGTTACCAGTCACGCTTAGACGCGGCACGTGTTCGGAATATCTGAAGTTCGATTCCGGCTCAACCCTTTTATTTAAGGCTGTTTTTATGCTGGGTGCTTCACTCAATAGCTGTGATCAAACACTGAAGGAAAGAATTAGGGTTGAAGAGGAATCAATAGGAACAAATTTTCGGGGTTACTTGAATGAATTAAATGATAATGATTCCAGTTGCCTAAAGACTGAAAAAAAAAACTCTTGGTGAATCATTTTCAAACAGATCTTTCCTCTATTTGAAGTCCGAGAATTTTCTATTGAAAATAAGTTGTCCCATAACCGCGTTTTAGGATCTTCCATGGGGATCTACTATCTTCTGATTGGATTATTATCTTCGTGTGATGAATGGTAGTAGTATGGTCAATCTTAATTTGTCAGATGATGCGGGTACAAGACGCTATAAGATTTGACAGCTTCGAATCTATGACTTAATTACTAATACTTATGTTAGTTTGTAAAAAAATAAAAGATCTATTTAAAGTAGTTAAATAAAATAAGATGAGTTCAAAAAGAAAAAAGTGAAATCACTTTATTCTTGTTTAAGATAAAACTGGAAATTAACACTTTAACGGAAACTTTTCTCAGTTTAATAAAAATTTAATTTTATTCGTTCAGTCTAACGCTCTTCTCCCCGGACGAACCGCTGTATTCATTCAATATGGAATTACAAATTCATTAATTCCCAACTTCACTTCAAATTTAACTTCCCGTTGGACAGATGTACAGAAAATTTAATTTAACTTAAGGTCAAACGGGTCAGTTATTTTTATAATAAAAGCGTTTCGAGGTCAAATTTGTATGAAATTAATATTTTTAACAAACTAACTGCGTCAGAGGTCTAGTGGTCTGAGATATGGGCTCCCAATCTGGAGGTCGTGGGTTTTATTCCTACGGGGAATACGAAGTTGATATTTTGTAAACACTGTTGGTAACATCAAATAAAAATTGAAAGCAATGTCCCTTTTCTAATAAGTAAGCTATAAGCTGTTCCGTCAGTGTTCCTATGTCAGTTGCTTCTAGATGAGCTTCCTATGCTTTAACACCACTAGACCCGCCGAAAAAAATGGCTACCGCTTTTCCCAAGTAACGCTATGCCTATCACATCAGGAAACTCACGGGAAATGCTATGAATAATAGAAATTCTCCTCAAAAGAAAATATTGTGTAACTGCAACTTATACATTCTGAAAACAGACAGAAAGTAGCAGAAAATTCACAAACATTTATTCGTGTAATATTTTCACAGTACCGTACCGCTGTAAAATTTAAAATGCAGACTTTAAAAAATAACATCATTAAGCAGTATATTAAATCATAGTTTTGGCGTGTATCCAGAGCCACAATCTTGATGCACAAAAATACAATTCCGGAATCCCAACAACATTGCGATAAAAACCCCGTATTTATTGCAGCTGTCCTATCAGATGCTTCCAACAAGGGAAAATAGTGGAAAAAATGGTCAAGCCCAGCCGGGTGTGGGAATATGGTTCCGTATAATATAAACAAAATGTCATTTAGTTATTATAATGTGGAAACACCCTATTATGAGGTCATTAACGCTCTGTCTGGGTTACATGGTGCTAATAAATCCGGGTTCAAATCAACTTCCATGCTGGACTGGGAGCGATAGAAAAACATAGAATGTGCCAGCTGCATCTCCTCCCGCGCATGCTGTAAAAACCAGCTAAGGGATTTGAGGGTTTCAGTGAATTGAAATTTAGGCGATGGGCTGACAACCCGTCACTATAGCAATATACATAATCATCACATCAGTAATAAATAACCCTCAAAACTTGTCAGACGTGGCGGAACGACCTTTGTTTAGGTCGTTTTTGCTCTGCCTATCCCATTAGGGAAGAAGGCGTGATTTTATGTATGTATGTCAAATCATGATATTTTTCATTAAATGTACCTTTGTAAAGCGTGCCCTTGGTAGAATGTCTCTCTATCATCAACCATTTGCCCATGTATGTATCAGTTTGGTTGTTGTTGCTCCCATAACTTAATCAGTATCAGCAATCCGCAGTTAGTCAAATACTCAAGTACTAGATCATATGATCAACTGCAGTGCTGTCTAAATACTACACCAAATAATATAAAATATTTTGACCAAACCTTCACCAGTATGGCGTAAAAATGTTCCCTTCGCAAGACGCTCTCTAGTTGATGTCTCTTTCCCATCTACCAGTCACTCATTTTTCGAACCGTCTCTAAAATTCCAACCCACGGATCTCTAAAAACTAGTAATATTCCTTGTTGGTATGAATTTATTCATGGAGAGCTGTCCACACGGCGCGTGGAAATGAAGTGTCGCCTGACGGAGGCCATTATGTTGCTGCGAAGGAAATTGACGTGTCACTCTTTTTTATTCTCCTATAGAAAAACTGTGGAAATGTGCCACGTTTACCTTTGGGCCGCTATTGCTTTGCGAATGATCAATGGCTCTTAATAGACTGTTTCGATCAGAACATCTAGAATTATGGTAGATATTTTTCTACTTACTTCAAACTGCGAAATATTGTTTAATCTATTTTTTTGACAAGTTCTTAGGTTTATGAGTTAATTAAAAAGTCAGCAAGAGTCTCAAGTAGTTTAAATGTTTTTTGCATACAATATCATCACATGAAATATGGGAAAAAAGCTAGGATGTTGTATTTCATTTCAGCTAGTCATAACACTTTGACAACTTACATCATGATGTAAGTTGAACATTGATAAAAAAAATAATAAACTAACCCAAGCTCTTTATTAAAAATATTGGTTAAAATATGTAGGTACATATTTTTCTTTTTTCCAATTTCGACACAAGGGTTATAAACTGCATGCAAATTTTACAAATAAATATTCAAATTTTGCATCGAACGTTTGCTTGTTTGGGTTTTGTTTATTAAAACTCTAAAAGTTAACTGCAACTAGGTAGATAGATTGTTTACTATATTTTATCAGACGGTTGGAATTTTTTTTTTTTTTAAATCAGGGTAAGTTTTACTATCTTTATATACTAGCCATTAAAATATTACTAACCTATGCTACCTATAACTATAATACAGGGTGTCAAATAAATGTACTGCGTTCCTTTAAACCACATGTTCTACTGATGATACCAAACAACTTTCCCAAAGTACAAAAATTTTAGCTCGATAATAAATTTTGCCTTTTCCATACAAAACTGGAGATCCCGGAGAGTATCTTTGTAAGATAAATGAGCTAATAAAGAAATAAAATAAAGTTTAAATGGAATCAACTCACATGAATTGCTTGTGAAAGATAAATTCTCACGTCAAAAGTTGTTGCAACAAAATTTATTAAACACCACAGTATTCAAAAGGAGTGCACATAACATAAGAAAAACAAAGTAATTTTGAAGCTTCCTTAGTAGATGCTTTTACAGTCATACCAAACTGAAAGAGCTGAATAAGGAGGTTATGTTGATCTAACTTATTTATCTATTTATCGTACGTGTTTATGTGTGTTGTAATTTCTCCGTTTTTGTAAAACTAAGTAATTTTACATTTATTAACTAAGTATAATCCTTTTTTCATATCCACTTGCATTAATAAATACGAAAATATGAAAAAACGTAAGTCATAATTTATGTTAGTCATATCATTAGTTTTATCATAGATATTGGATATTAACAATTGTGTAGATATATGATCCTACAACCTACACTCACACAAAAATAATAAAAATTATTCAATAAGATTATCACTAATATTTATTTAAAAAATCAAAAACTGTGTAACGTAATTATCCTCGTTTCCTTTGAGTTACATCAAAATTTACAGTCAACAATATACGATTCAGTATACCACGGTGTGATAAAAAAAATAATGCCTGTTTAAGATGTAAAAATATATCTGAAATATGCCACCAAAAGTATAATGCGTCGAAGGTGTACTTTCTCTTATGGGCGGTTACACATAACACATACATACATATAATCACGCCTTTATCCCTAATAGGGTAGGCACAAAAACGACCTAAACAAAGTTCGTTTTGCCACGTTTGACAAGTTTTGAGGGTTATTACAGATGATTGCGTATATTGCTATAGTGACGGGTTGTCAGCCCATCGCCTAAATTGCAATACACAGAAAGCCTCGAATCCCTTAGCTGGTTTTTACAGCATGCCCGGGAGGAGATGCAGCTGGCACATTCTATGTTTTTCTACCACTCCCAGTCCAGCATGGAAGAATAAAGCATAAGACCAGTAGTGGTTAGTACAGTGCATAAGTAGAGCACTTGCATTCAAGTTGGTGAGTTGTTACATTGGCTTGAAAGGCAACTTGAACTTGAAAGCCCACTAGCAGAACCGTTTATATGTTTCAACTTACCAACTGTACTTATGCACTATACTTACAGCTTGAATAATCTAAACCGCCCATTATGTTTGTTTCCCAAAATGGTGACTCCTATACCATAACCAAGTTCCATATTCGAATTTCTCGCCCTGGGGCTGTCTCGTCATGCGCCATGCGAGAAGTTTGTGCGGTTACATGCCGGCTCTGATTTATACCGTCTAACTTTGTTTACCTTCTACAGTTTCAACCGTAAGTACAATCTACATACATACATGCATACCAGCACGCCTGTATCCCATATAGGGTAGGCAGAGCGTCAACGACCCAAACAAAGGTCGTTCCGCCACGTCTGACAAGTTTTTAGGGTTGTTTAGTTTAGGATAGATCTGTATATTGCTTTAGTGACAGGTTGTCAGCCCATCGTCTAAATCGCCTAAATGAAACCCTCAATTCATCTAATGACAATGAATGTAAGTTTGGAATTTAGGGGTGTATAAAAAGGGGTATTTATTTTAACTATTCATTTGACACAAAACAGTCAAATAAGTTCCTCATAGAAGAATACGCACACGACACAAATTGCTTACAAGTTTAATGAAATTCAATGCTGTGATGAATGAACAAAAATGCAACAAGATAGTGGTAGGTAATTAAAGTACCCATAAAATAATGTAAGCAATCATAATAATAAAAAAAAAGCTTTAAAGAATAATCTCGCATTCATCTTCACAGATTCGTATACACAGATAAAATGCATATAATAAGATTTCATTGTTCTATTACTGCACTATTAAGTAGCCAAAAATGTTCTGTAACACATTCAACCGTGTAAGAAAAACCAATTTAATTTTCACAAATCTCGCTTGCATTTTGAAGTATGAAAATGACTTTGTGAAAACTTAGCAACATTTCAGAGATGTTGAAAAATAAACACATCTTGCATAAAATGTGGCAAAATGTGGTACGGCGGTTAAAACGCTCAATGTAAACAACTCCAGTTGGTCTCGTTACTCGTAAGTTAATAAATCAGGTGACGATTTAACAAATAAAAATATTCTTCAAAGCGTTCTCTTTGTGATAATTATGGTGCCCTTCTTATTGGTATTATTAAGTTTTTGAATGTAATATGGCCTTTCCTTGTTTTTTTAATGTAGGTAAGTAGATTTTTTATATGAAGTTTACTGTTACGATTACGAGTCTCCGGAAACACAAAGTATAATTTTAGGAAACTCCTTTCCTTTTTGTCATATTTTTTTTTTATACTAAGTAATGATTTAACGAATATTTGTCCCCGTCAGTATTTTACAGTTAATGGGATTTTTTACTAAAACGTAGACCAACTGAAGTCTTCTTCATATACCGCAAGCTATTAGTGAGATACCGCCATGAAAGGTTGGCCGGAATTCAGGGGCCGCTAAAAAGAAACGCCTGGGCTCGCTAAAGGTTCACCTTGAAATACAAAGGTTATAATATCTCTGCCTATGTATGTGAGCCTATTAGTGTGTAGGTTATTTACATGAATAGCTGGCAAACATGTACTCAACTTACTAGATACTCTATACGTTAAAATCATGCTCATATTTTCTCTGAAGTAGTCGACAGCGATCGCTGTGATTAATTATCAGATGATGGTGTTTTCTCATCAGCTGGCACATTCTATGTTTTGTCATAATATAAGTATCAGGAAACTTAATATCTGGAAGTCTTTTTGACGTGATAAAGGCTTAAAAATCGATGAACTCCGGCTGCACGCACGAAAGAGCATGAATCATTGTCACATTCCGCCTGAGCCCAGCGCGCAAGCGAGAGCGCGGAACAAGCGATAGAGAGGCACGATCGCATCAATGTTTTTTTTATTTATGACATTATCACGTAAAATTTTTAGACAACCAATTTTTTATTGTATGGTTTCTTTTATAATCTTTTATATGAGCGCCCCAGTGATATAATATGTCCAGTTATAAAATTTCATTGATATAATAAAAAAAAAAAACATATTTCTAAATCTATGAAATCAAAAGAACAATTTTAGCGAAAAGTATGATACATAAATTGAATCCTAGATTAGGGACCAAACTATTTTCCTAACCACACTTCAATTCTCAACAGCACCTCCAAAAAACGTTTTCAAATAACCTCGTAGCTTTCATTTAAAAAGAATGTCCTCACAAACAGAAAAGAAAATAATAAACCCATCCACAATACGTAACGAAACTATTTACCTTCCAACAAAGTACACAGAGAGTAATACTGTATGAGAAAAGACAAATATTTTATTGTTTTCTCTGAGCAATAAGATTTCATACTGGGTTGAAGCCGTATTTTAGAAACACTTACATCTTATTATGAAATCGTATAGTACGACAGTCAGTCGTGAACGATTTTTTTTTTTAACACAGGCGTTTGACGAATTATTGAAGCAATTGGAATCTGTATTGCCGTTAAATTCTACATACATACATACATAAAATCACGCCTTCTTCTTATTGGGGTAGGCAGAGCAAAAACGATCTAAATAAAGGTCATCCCGCCACGTCTGACAAGTTTTGAGGGTTATGATTATTATGTATATTGCTATAGTGACGGATTGTCAGCTCATCGCCTAAATTGCAATATATTTAAACCCTCGAATCTCTTATCTGATTTTTACAGCATGCCCGGGAGGATATGCAGCTGGCACATTCTATGTTTTTCTATAACTCCCAGTCCAGCATGGTAGTAAATCATAGAGAAACGGAAAAGTAAACTAAATATTCAACGTTTTTGGAATTTCGCATGCGAATGTTTCTCGGTCGTGTCGTGTACGCATTTCGATTCGAGTGTTTCAAAAATACGCCTCCTTGAAGGTGTGTTTTGTTTGAATAGAATGTTTTCGTTTAATAGAAAAGGTCCTTGTGAATGCCGCATTTTGAGGATGTTTTTTCCAATAATATTTTGCATAATATCACTGCTGTGAGTCTAGGTATTTTAATACCTTTAGAGAGTATTCTCTTTGCATCTGATAAAAAATTCTATAAAACCTCTATTTTCTTAGCTGGATTCAGGTATTTGAAAAATATTATATAGGTAAGTAGGTAAAAGCGTAGACCTATATTTTTATGCCTGATTTTTTTCTGAGTAATAGCTTTCTGCCCGCGGTTTCGCCTGCGTTAAATAAATTCTTCCATGATATCTCAACTTCTAGCTAGAATATCGGATAAAAGAAACACGCGTTTTTAAGTCAAACTTTTAGCAATACAACAAGGAAACCCGCATAAAATTTGGTGCAGTAATTCTTGCGTAGTGCGCGAACAAGCATATAGACAGACAGACGAAGAATCTAAAAACGGTAATATTGTCTTTTCATACTACGTATGGATTCCTCTCTATTGAGTTTTCCTTGTTTGTCTCCTATGTACAGACAGACATCGGCAAGTTACAATTTTATGATGCACATTGTAGGTACATATAGAAGAAGATAACTGTTAACCAGTAAACAGTTTAATTCAAGTTCATAAATAGAGTGAAAAAATATTCGTTGGTCTGTCCATCCCACTGTTTCAACGGAGGCACGGTTTTATTTTATTGCTTTCAGTTTGATTGAGTTTTAAATCGTTCGGGTGATCGCCAGATAATTTGAGAGTGACGCGTTATTTTTTTTCTTTTATTCGTATCTGAATGACAGGACAAAAATGAAACGAATCCGAAAATCGTGCAGTTTGCAACTTAAATGACACTTCCAATTTTTTTTTCTGCAAGATATTATTTTATTATTAAACGATAGAAAGTATTATTTAAAGTGAATTATATTTGTTACTCTGGACGGATCTGGGAAAAACTTGGGTCAGGTCCTAGAAAAGGACAAAGAATACTTTTCACCACAGACAGGAACATTCATTTGACGCGGGTGAAACCGCGGGCAGTAAGCTAGTAAACTTTAAAATTTACCTTGCTAAAACAATAAAATACTAGCTCTCAATAAGAAAACATGAAGTCAACATGGCAATAACAAGAAAATCTTTAAAGAAAAATCAAAGCAAAGTTTTAATTACCGCTCCATCTCGTGTTTCTCAAACAAAAAGGCTGTGTTACAGTCATTTTGTTCATTAAAAGCAAACGGAAACGTTCAGAAAACATCTCCCCGGACTGAAGTTGCTGTACAGAGGCGGATTCAGGCATAGGTATGTTTGTTTAATTTTAGATTCTTCTTCATTTCGTGAATGATCCATTTCATGAAATGCCCTGCGTGCCCCGGCCCTTGTACCGCGCGCTAGATGACCTACCTATGAGTAGCCACCTCAAATTATGTTTGTATGACAACTATTTGGGTTGATCGCACAGGATAAGATCAATATTCCTTTGTCAGAGACCTAAGATAAATACTGTCAGACACCCGGAGGCTGGAATCATCTTATACTTGTTAGATCCAAAAAGCGATTTTAATTATTCTAACATTCTAAGGGTCGTATATATAAAGCGATCTCAAGATTGAGAGCAATATTAAGTATGGATTTGACAGGTCGTTTTGTACTGAAATGACATTTCTGATACAAACTTAAACTTGCTGTCAGTCTTGAGTGCTGATTATCAATACGGGCCTAAGTCTTGGACAGGAAAAAATCTACTTGTTGAGTTTGTTTGTAACGAATATGCATCAATTTCTGCTATTAAAAATGTGTAATGTATCATCATCATCAGCCACAACAGTCCACTGCTGGACATGGGCCTCCCCAAAATTGGCGGCGGGTTGGTGAGCGCAGTAGAAGTGTATACGATTGGTTATTTATTACCTCAGTGCGGCTCTGCAAGTGCTTCATTTTGAAGCTGGGTTGTATTTCCTTTGTCATAGTTCGCTAATTAACAATACGGCTGGAGGTTTGTTCGTTCTGCCCTTTCGTGTCTTTGAGAATTATTAATAGCTACTTTATCGAATGCCTTCTTAGAACTCATTAAATTGTAGGAGACAATGCACAGAAGTTTGTTGCGAACTGTGAAATTTTCACATAACCTAAATTACATAAGTTATTTTGCACCACACATTTCCGTTTCCAAGCAGAAAGTTTTGCACTTCTATGTACCTGTACGTATGGAATACGGACACATACTTCATATAACATCTTTCTTTTCATTTTTTTTTATTACCTTCAAAGAAGATTTGATTTTTATGTCTTGTGTTTAGCACACATAATATTGCTGTCTTCTTGGGCAAACGCTAGAAACTAGATCATTTCATAGTTTTTTTCTCCGTGCTTATAATTTAGTTAGAGCGTGGGCCGAAAAATAAACTATTTTCGTCTAAACTCTAGATAATCCGCGCAATATCAAATTAAAATTAGATATTAAAAAACTTGTATTGTGTAGATACGACTTAACTCCCACTTTCCAACTACAAGTCAAGTCCAAGTTCCGCAAAAGCCTTCTTAATGCTTCTGAAGTGTAGGCTTTCAGATTTCAGGCGAGTTTTTCAGTCTACTTTGAAGACTCTTTTATTAGCTTCTTTGTGTTTTGGCTTTAGACTTTATTGATAAGTTTTTATTCGCAAATTCTTTACAATTTCATACCGCAGTTAATCACGGCCTTTCTACAAACAAAATATGTGACCAAACCTAAGCGTGTAAACTTACTCAATAACTGAAAAACTTTCCCTACGAAACATAGGTCGAATTACATTAAAAAAAACTTTCCATACAAAATTATTCAAGCCGCTGAAACCATTTGTATGGGAGGTCCAAATATTTTTTCAAAAGTTGTTAAGTTTCATGATTTCGCTCACACCCTAAACTATGGTCAGCAATTTTTTTTTATTTCTTGTATAATATGTAGCTTATAGTCGCTACAAGCAACATATTGCAGTATGATACAATTAAAATAACAATATGATTATCCTCCCCTTCATATTAATTCCGAGAAAAACCCATGGGTACTGAAGTTAAGAATTCATAGTAAAATTAATTATATTTTAATCGCGTTTAATACGAAACACATAATTAGAAAGCAATTTCCGGCTCCCATAACCCACTTCCCGCAAATTATCTTACCATATTACCCTTTTCAGCTGTAAAAATCACTCAAACATACTAATTCCTTGATAACAACACGAATTTATAAGAAAACTAAGTTTGTAAAATATTGATTACCAAAAACGGTTGCTATAATTTTTAATCAAATATACCTACCGCAGATTTTCATCTTTATTGAACTGGAAATGATAAAAAATATAGAATGTACCATCTGCTTCACCTTTTTTTTATTATTAATTACATTTACAAAAAAATTAATTAATAAATAAAATATAACTTCCCGAGCCTACTGTAATATTACACAAAAATGCCAAAGAGTAAAATTATAAAGGGTATAAGATAAGAGGCAATCAATCTATAGACTGGTAGATAAGACATACCTACTTTATAATAGTAAAAGTCATATTGGTTTTCAAAAATAACAAGTATAAATTAAACTCTTTTTTTATGTTAGAAAAGTTTTATATAAATAGCACTTTAAAAATAATGTTTTATTCATAAATTTTAATCTTTGATAGCGAAAATTTATTGTACCAAAAATAGGTTTTTATTTGTCTAATAAATTGAACACAATACAAAATGAACTGCCGCCTTCGACCTCAGAGATTCTACGTTACTCTACAGTTCGGAAAATTTGGTAATTTGGTATTTTTTAAAGTAATTACTTATACCTACTTATAATGGTAATAACATTGTGTACGGTTGCAGTAAGACCAGTAGCCATCTTGCATTTTGTTAACGTATCTGCCACTTATTGCAGCAAATGTCCATGCTCGTGGGCCTCTCCCGGGGTGTCTTGTGTCTTGGAAGGCTGTTAAAAAAAAAAGTGTTCAGGAATCTAGTGAGTATAATGGACAACTGAGAGGGAAGAATCCCATGGATTTTTATTTTTTCTGTAGAGCAAAAAAAAACACCAAAAATGTTGATACCCCATGCAGTTAAGTACCTACAGCGCAATTTATTTTTATTTGCGCAACATTATCTAAAGTAAAACTTATTCAGTCTTTTTTTGTGTTTATTTCTTTATCAATCAGTAATATTAATTACTTCCTATATAAAGTTATCTCCTCGTCTGCACACCACCAAAGCCTTCGACAATATACCCCTACTGATATCAAAATTAAATTTTCATTGGCAAAGAAAGGTCTCTTGGATCTAAAATGAGAATCTCTACATTAAGGCCAGGTAAACACACCCTTATTTCGGCGCGTGCCTCCACGTTGTGTACCCTGCCTTATTATTAGGTGATATAAATCATATGCTTATATGTCGGCATGACATAAGTAAGTAGGTGAGTTATAAGGGCAAAGGTGCTTATTATGATAACTTGGAATTTGTTAATAGAAACTTGAATACTGGAGTTTATGGTTGAAATAAGCTCTTTAGTTAAATACGTTTTCTATGTTCAATATAAAGGTTAAGCTGTCACATTCAAGCTATTTATGAATCTCATGTCATTCAGAGTCTATTGTTGGATAAATAACATTATACCTACTTATATGACAGCCACGAATTCCATGCCATGATCATACACAGAAGAACATTTATTTTATTTATACCCAAAACGAACGTACTACATTTATTTTTTAAATACCTGACTCAGTCTAAATTTTCGTAACCTATATTGAGAAAAATCTCACGAAGTGATAAATTTACTACTATGTGTGCTTTTCGTTCACCCTCGAATCGAACCCACGATCTCCGGAACAAGAACCCATTGCTCTAACGCTAGACCACGGACGTAGGCAAGGGCTGTGCCAAATTCATGCCACTGGCTTGCGACCACCTTCTCACCGGAGTTCGGCGTCAAACAGCTTGCCGTGTTCCGTCGGTACGTGAGACTGAGTGCCATTACAGGCATCTTCTGGGTTTGCTCTCTCCATCGTCGACTCTGTCACGGTCATTCCTGACCTTGTGTATCTAGAGTCAAGAGCAAACTCATTTCAAGAAAAAAATATGAAACAAACCCCACAACCATTTTCTGTATAAATTATTTACAAAACTCAGCCTTAGAGATGTAATTTAATAAGGCTTTTGAAAAGCCAGTCATTTGATGTAAGGCTTACCCTGGGCTCATGAATAGGACTTCCAATCCCGAAAATGAAATGCGAGGATAGCTCACGGTCCTCTAGTTCTGTTTTGAATAGGGCTGGTGTGAGTGACCCGTTAAATTCACGGGACCAAACGGTAGCGATTTGTCAGTGATAAAAGCAAAAAAAAAATTAGAAAACTACACGTGAAAAGTATTTAAAAATATATTTCGATTATAAATAAGACAGTTTTGCTTGTCCTGCTTCCACGGCTGAAGGAATTGGGGCTGGAGGTGAACACGAGCAAGTGTGAGTTTTTCCCCTGTAGCCCGGAGTCTTCTTCTTTCTTTCCCTTTTTCTCTTCGATACTTCCCGGCCTCAAGGAACTCAACACTGTTTCATTTTCGTTGCTAGGTGCACCCATATTTCCATCTGCAGTTCCTGAGGCACTTCAGACGCGTAGGGATGATCTCCTTCTCGCGAGTGAACGACTCAAAACTATAGCTCCACATGTTGCTCTGGCTCTAATGCAGAAGTGCTTCGCCGTTCCAAAACTAACGTACCTGTTACGTACGGCCCCTGCGTGGCAGTTTCCCGATGAGGTCGCTTCCTTCGACGCTACCATTAAGAACGCGATCGAGACAATTGTTAACGTCTCCCTGAGCGATGAGCAGTGGACACAAGCGGCTTTGCCTATCCGTCATGGGGGTGTTGGGGTGCGCTGTGTGCGGGATGTGAGCCTCCCGGCTTTCCTGGCGTCGGCCCATGGGGTTGCAGACCTTGTCGCTACTATTCTACCCGTAAATGGTGGCAGGGCGAGCATCCCATATGTGGCCGAAGCCTTGACGGCTTGGTTGGCGTTAAACCCGGGCGCGGCTGTACCCGGAAACCCTGAAGTCCAGCGCTCGTGGGATGACGTAGGCTGCAAGGCCACTCTCGACCGGCTTATTGATGGCGCCGCGGGGGCCGATCTCGCAAGACTTCGAGCCGTGTCGCGTCCGGAAGCTGGGGCGTGGCTGCATGCGCTGCCTTCGCCTCATGTGGGTACCCTGCTCGACGGTAGCTCTTTGCGTGTGTCCGTCGCCCTCCGCCTGGGCTGCGATGTATGTCAACCACATATATGCATCTGCGGTACTAGAGTGGAGGCTGATGGGCATCACGCATTGAGTTGTCGTCGATGCGCGGGGAGGCACCCGCGCCACCATGCCCTTAATGATGCCATTCATAGGGCCCTCACGTCAGCTGGCATCCCGTCCGTCCTTGAACCTCCAGGCCTCAGCCGTACTGACGGTAAGCGGCCCGATGGCCTGACGATGGTGCCGTGGGCGAGGGGGCGGTCTTTGGTGTGGGATGCAACGTGCGTCAGCACCTTCGCCGCTACCCATATTGGTCGCACGATGCGCGTGGCCGGAGCAGCGGCTGAATCTCAGGCGGCGATGAAGCGGCTGAAGTATGCTCCCTTAGGGCAAGGTTACATTTTCATTCCCTTCGCGGTGGAAACGGCGGGCTGCTGGGGAGCGGATGCGAGGAACTTTGTAAAGGAGATTGGTTGTCGACTCAGACAAAAGGGATTTGACCCCCGTTCCGAGTCGTTTCTGGTTCAAAGGTTGTCCATAGCCATCCAGCGTGGCAATGCCGCAAGTGTTATGGGCACCTTTGCACCGGGAACGACATCGGGCGGTTTAGTTTAGTTTTTAAGACTGCGGTGTGTTTGACCACTTTGTATTTAATTGTAATAAAATAAAATATATTGTCTTGTAGTTGAAAATTTTGTCTTGACATATTTCAATAAATATATTTTGTTTTAAGAGGAAAAGAGAAAACATTCAAATGTATCCTAAACAATTTAATAAATTATTTTATTGTTTTGAAAATTAGTAAAGTGATTTTGGATTCTGCTCATTCTAGATCTCCAAGCCAATCAATCAACCAAGCGCGGTGAAAATTCCGACAGTATTATACAAGTAATTTAAAAAGTTCAAAAAAAACCAACTGCGTAGCAATAAGTGAGCTTTAAAATTTTAATTGGTTATACATCTAAAACGATTGTTCGTAACTAAAAATGATGTAAGAAAACTCTAATTGTTTTAAAAAAATACCTATTCAATGATAACCCACTCGGCATAGTTCGTCGACATTATTTTTCTTTCATTTTCACAAAATGGCGTCTGGTTATCGCCATATTATTTTTTTATCAAAATCATGTCTTTCGTGACACTCGAATGGTTAATACGAATGGATTTACGTAAAAATCATTAAAATCGGCTTACGCGTTTGGTCTCTAGAGCGCCACAGAAGATCAAACATACATACATACATACATACATACATACATAGATAGGCTGATAAACACATTACCCTCCTTTGCGTTGCGCAGTCGGATAAAAACATACAAATTGTGCCCTAATTCAGGGTAAGATCGTGTTCCTCGGTAGGGACAAATATGAGCTGATATAGATTCAGCTACAAAACCACCTTTTTAGACCACGAAGAGTTATGTGTGCAAAATGTGGTCTTATACCTAAGAGTAATCCCTTCTAGATAATAATCTGGACTTTTGTGGTTTGTAATAGATATTTTACTAGAAAATCCTCGAGAATCATCAATCCCGCATATACATACCTAAGCCCCGAGATAGGAAGCCCTGCCTGACTCAGGTTTCTTCCGTCCTATTGTTTTAATTTCATGGCCCGTGAGACTTACAGCCCAAATGAGGGCAGACGTCGGAAGCACTTTCAAAATTTAATTTGTATCCCTTTTATCCTTTTTCCTACCCGCAGCGGTGTACCGTGAAGATTATTATTATAATGTGTACGTGTGTGGAATATTATGTGATGGTTTTATCGTAATACTATCATAGTTTACTTCTTCTTCTTAGCGAGTGGGTTTTCGAGTCGAACAACGACCCGATAAACCCTGGTGTCAGAGTTTTCAAACCGCCTAGTAGCTCAGCTGTAGGCCTCTGACATGGTTTCAGTAACGATCACTATCAAAGACAGCGACCGGGACCGACGGCTTAACGTGCCCTCCGAAGCACGGAATCCTTTTTCTTTTCGGACAATGAGGCGATTCAGCCTGCAATGTCCTAACCAAACTGGGAAAAACCTCACAAAGTGATAAATTGACAAATATCAACTTTGTGTTCCCCCCCTAGGAATCGAACCCAGGACCTCCGGGTCGCAAGCCCATGGCTCAGACCACTAGACCACGGAGGCAGTTATATCATAGTTTACTGGCTATGGGCTTAATGATGCTGCCTGGTTCAAGTCAGTTATCTTATCGGAAACAGAGCAGAGGCAAGTAAGGCAAATGTAAATGATTGCCAGTTTTGAAATGCCCAAAGTACTAAGGCTCGTATTTATAAAGCTATCTCAAGATTGAGAGCAGTATTAAGTATGGATTTGACCACTTGACAGACCATAATGTACTGAAATGACATTTCTGATACGAACTCAAACTAGCTGTCAGTCTCAAGTGCTGTTTATTAATACGGGCCTAAAACACAAATCTGAAACTTTTTACTCATTTACTCAGTAGAAGAAGGGCAACAGATAATCAAGTGAATATTTTCAAAGGCGAATTTAATTTATTTAATCAAAGTAAGACGAACCACAAAAATAACTCTGCAAAGAGAAAAGATTCTTCACAGATAGTCAACAATTTTCTTCCTTAACGCAAATTCTTTTGCTTCTGTAACATTCCTTTATTAACTAAATTTCCTTCCTCATTAAATACGGTTCAAATTATTTTAGGACGTGGATAACTTTGAAGAGTCTATGTTTCAAGGACATTTTTGAATGTTAATTGTTTTAACTTAGGTATAATACTATCATGGTCTCGATCAGTGGCGTAAATAACAAATTAGGTTGGCCTTTGCAGCATTATAACAAAGTATTTATTTTAATCTCTCGCTGCGTTATTTTATTTAGAACTTTTTCAAAAATCTTGTATGTTTGACTTATTATTTGTCATATTTGTTAGTGCGCTTAAAAATTATTTGTAACAAATTTAAAAATAGGATAGTAGCTGAAGCGATGCATGTTTCACTAGGATTAATGCTAGCTACTAGTATTGCGCTGCAGATGCAAGTTGTGTACAACAACCGAATGGGCGCTTTTCCACTAGACGGCACGTCAACGGCAACGGCGACGGCACGGTACCGTCGACGATATCGTAGGTGAGATAATGTATGAAAATCAATGAAATTATATGACACGCTTTTCCACTTGCCGGCACGGCACCGTCACGGCATGTCATCGATTCCCATAGATATTGTCACGTGATCGTCGCCGTGCCGTCGCCGTTGCCGTTGACGTGACGTCTAGTGGAAAAGCGCCCAATTTGGGACACCCTCTGTAAGGTCAGCCCAGCTCAGTTGGCATGCGTTCAAATTTCAGTTTTCAGTTCGACTCTAGATACTGTTCCAGTTAATATTTTAATGTAGGTATTTTGCCTGTGTAAGATATTGGAAAATATTCAAATTTTTACTTAATTTATAAGTAACTTTCTACAAAAAAAGCCTTTCAATTTCACGATATAAATCTAGTTTTTTTTTTGTCTTGTTACTGTAATAAGTACTTAACTATACGCTTTTTAGACCTACCCAAATGCAGAGACTATTATATAATATATAATATATATCGTCATACTTTGCTAATAATCCTCCCAGATGATTCTCGGTGACGATGCCCAGCTCCCTGAGATCAACCATCTGCGCGGGACTTAGTTTTTAGTGCCCGATTGTTTGCGCAATACACAATTTCTTATTCTGATGGGACAGTATTTACTAACACGACCAGAGAGAAAACTCTAGTCTAGTACCTAAAGATCTAACAAGAACTAATCATGATATTTATAACTTCTAGCATAGTTCAAGGAATTACTTCCGCAATGAAGCTTTATTCAGAAATACTCGAGCCATTTTCTTTATGAGAGTTAATTAATATTCCTAGTTTATAGTTGGCATGTTTCTTGCTCTATAAATACCACCTCAGCGTCACTTTACAGACTTCCTTTAGTATTGTTGTTTTATTACTAGTTATAGGAAAATATCTTCACTGTAAACATTAATGTTAAGCAACCATCGTCAAGGCTAGGCCATGGATAAGTGGCGTGACCTTTATGGTAGTGGTAATAGGTACAACGCAAGCGTTTTCTTGCTGCAGAAGGTACGTTAATCCGTTGGACCAGGTTAATATCGCAGATATTCGTTGCCAGAGGCCATTTGGCGGCTAAAAAATTTGAAATCTTCTAATCTAGAATTGGGTCTGGTTTCCCTTCTGGGTTATGGAGGTCAGATGGCAGTCTCTCTGTATAAAAACCAGTATCCTCATACAATCCGCTAGTTTAGGTAGCCGACCCCGTGAAATACGGGAAATGCACAGAAAGAGGATTGGATCAAATATTTTATAATTTTACCAATTCGGGCACTGTACCTATAGGTACTTCAGTTTTTGGTAAAATTGAACAAATTCAACTAAGTAAATAAAAGTATTCTTAATAAAAGAACACCAAAAACAACCTTACCCAAAATCGTCTAATCTAATCCTGTTGACCTAAACTCCAACACAAGATGGCCATTACAAATTTACACTTGGTTGTTGATACGCCCGCTCCACTCCAATTTGCATGGTAATAACGCCCATAACGCGCCATAACACTGTTTAAACTGTATCTGCTTCAACTATCGACAGTGGAATCACTCATGAATATTTACCGCTTTTTACGTCGCCCACTGAAAACTCAGTTCTGATCAAAATGAAAAAAAATGTTTATGTAAATGAGCGAGCGCATGAAAAGTGTGAAATAATGTGGGCTGCTTGGTAGAAGGAAAATGCTTAATAATATTTTTCTAAATTATGAATTGATTTTATCGACTTAACCTAACCATATATTTCCTATCTAAGTATAAAGCTAAATTTTAACAGCTAAAATCCTTAAATAATAGTAGCAGAAATCAACTGAATAAGTACCTATATACTTAGTTTCTACGTTCCTATCCAGCTAAAAACTTTGTGAGCTCCGACTTCCATAAACTTTGAGACATTTTTCGATTAAAGTACCTACACAAAAAAATATAATCCCCCTCCTCCACCTTCAAATAATCTGACTCCTATGTAGCACTACTTTTGATATTCAAAATCAATTATTTATAGTTCAGTCAATGAAACAAAATAAGTAAAGAAGTCTGAAACGGGAAACCGAGGTGATAAACAAAGAGCATGAAACATGGTAACTAGAAACTAGGAATTCCAATAATAGTTTTCTCTTAGCGATATTAATTAACCCCCTCAAAGAAGCTCTCGAGTATTTCTGACTTCATTGATGTTGGTACCCTGCCTCCGTGGCCTAGTAGTCTGAGCTATGGGCTCCGATCCGGAGGTCGTGGGTTTAATTTCCACAAAGTTGATTGATAATTACATCAGATTGTTAGGACAATGCAGGCTGAATCACATGATTGTTTGTAAGAAAAAATGTTCCGTGCTTCGAAGGGCACGCTGTCTTTGATAATTTGTTAGGGTTTTTTAAATTCTGACATAGACTTCATACAAACATACATAAATCACGCCTTTATCCCTAATGGGGTAGCAGAGCGTCAACGACCCAAACAAAGGTCATTCGCCACGTCTGACTAGTTTTGAGGGTTGTTTAATCTGTATATTGCTGTAGTGACAGGTTGTCAGCCCATCGCCTTAATTACAATACTGAAACCCTCGAATCCCTTAGCTGATTTTTACAGCATGCCCGGGAGGAGATGCAGCTGGCACATTCTATGTTATTCTATCACTCCCAGTCCAGCATGGAAGGAGATAGAGTTCATGGGCTTGTTTAACTCGAAAACCCATTTGATATTATGAAGAAGCAATAATAATTAACCCTATCAAAGAACTACTCGAGTATTCGTTCATAGAACTTCATTGATTAAGTACCTTGTCTTCAGCTACGCTTGAATGTTAATTTCATAGAAATATGACTTATTTAATAGCATAAATCAATTGCGGTTAAGTTCTCACTCAAGTATAAAAGTAATTGCGAAGATGAGATAAATTCTTAGAAATTGAAGTAATAATTTGAACAGAGATTGTCTGATATTCATTTACAATACAACGTGTAACAGAAAGGGTATAAATTCACTCTGAAGTATGTAAATTTGACCCATAAAAATGAATTACAAATGTTCTTTGGAATAAGTTCCTGAGTTTCATGGGTTCACATCGTTCAGGGTGCATACTTACCCTCTCTGTTACACCTTGTATTAAGGTAATGGAATTATTACCAATAAAATCTGTGCCTCCAGTGTAAAGGGGTTAAACTCGAGTTTGGCCCAATTATGGATTTTTTTAACCACTGTATTTCTTTTTCGAAGCTCTACAACTTGTTTTGACTTTTAGTTTGATACGACTAATAGTTTTGGAGATATCGTTTGTGAAAAAGGATCAATGTTATCAAATTGTTATAATAATTTTGTTCAAAAAGGTTTATATTGACTTTAACATTTAAAGTATGTCACTCCTCATAATGATTTTGTGAATAATGGTTAAACTCGAGTTTTACAATGGACTTTTGCACATGGTGATTGGTGTAAATAAATAAAACTGTACTTTAATCGTTTTGCACAAACAAAAATATACTGTGAAAAGTGGATAATGTGGACTTTGATCACTTTTCACAATATTTATCCTACACAATAATTCGTGTAAAAAGGTGAAACTATACTTAAATCGCTATAAATGTCAAGTTAAATCGTTTTTCACGTTAATGTTCGTTCGTTTTTTTAAAGTCAAAGTACACTTTGTTCTGTATACACAAATTATTTTAATAATAATTTTGTGGTAAGCGATGAAAGTGCACAGGACGTGCGGGGGGTGAGGTATTTGCGGGGTGCGGCGCACTAACCGAGTCGAGCGGACAGAGCGAGAGGAAAAGGTTGCGCGCTATCGCTTTGACGCCGTCCGTTAATTTACGTATTTATGTTGAGTTTAATCGTTTTGCACAAAATTATTTTAAAATGATCATTTGTATTTTCTATAATAAATTAGGGTTTAACTCCGAATGTTGAAATCATCAATACTATGGTAAGTGTAAAAATAAGTATTTATTAGTAATTTGTCAATCTTTCGATAAGTTAATATTTATTGTAAGCAAGCAGTGACGGGCAAGAATTTAATTTAATAGTTAGAAAGTTTACATATCTAAATTTATCTTATTTTTTATAGAGGAAGATCAGCAACCTATATCAGTTGCCGGAAGCTGTGTTTTACAACATCATACTGGATGTGTACAAACGTGAATCTTTAGATTGTATATCTATAATTGACGCTTGCCGATATCGTCCGAAAAAATAAAGATAAATTTAGATATGTAAACTTTCTAACTATTAAATTAAATTCTGCCCGTCACTGCTTGCTTACAATAAATATTAACTTATCGAAAGATTGACAAATTACTAATAAATACTTATTTTTACACTTACCATAGTATTGATGATTTCAACATTCGGAGGTTAAACCCTAATTTATTATAGAAAATACAAAATGATCATTTAAAATAATTTTGTGCAAAACGATTAAACTCAACATAAATACGTAAATTAACGGACGGCGTCAAAGCGATAGCGCGCAACCTTTTCCTCTCGCTCTGTCCGCTCGACTCGGTTAGTGCGCCGCACCCCGCAAATACCTCACCCCCGCACGTCCTGTGCACTTTCATCGCTTACCACAAAATTATTATTAAAAATAATTTGTGTATACAGAACAAAGTGTACTTTGACTTTAAAAAAACGAAACGAACATTAACGTGAAAAACGATTTAACTTGACATTTATAGCGATTTAAGTATAGTTTCACCTTTTTACACGAATTATTGTGTAGGATAAATATTGTGAAAAGTGATCAAAGTCCACATTATCCACTTTTCACAGTATATTTTTGTTTGTGCAAAACGATTAAAGTACAGTTTTATTTATTTACACCAATCACCATGTGCAAAAGTCCATTGTAAAACTCGAGTTTAACCATTATTCACAAAATCATTATTGAGAGTGACATACTTTAAATGTTAAAGTCAATATAAACCTTTTTGAACAAAATTATTATAACAATTTGATAACATTGATCCTTTTTCACAAACGATATCTCCAAAAC
Source organism: Scrobipalpa atriplicella (assembly GCA_029255725.1). Taxonomy (NCBI): domain Eukaryota; kingdom Metazoa; phylum Arthropoda; class Insecta; order Lepidoptera; family Gelechiidae; genus Scrobipalpa; species Scrobipalpa atriplicella. The sequence continues at coordinate 36,711 of JARACY010002585.1, forward strand.
TATTAGTCGTATCAAACTAAAAGTCAAAACAAGTTGTAGAGCTTCGAAAAAGAAATACAGTGGTTAAAAAATCCATAATTGGGCCAAACTCGAGTTTAACCCCTTTACACTGGAGGCACAGATTTTATTGGTAATAATTCCATTACCTTAATACAAGGTGTAACAGAGAGGGTAAGTATGCACCCTGAACGATGTGAACCCATGAAACTCAGGAACTTATTCCAAAGAACATTTGTAATTCATTTTTATGGTCAAATTTACATACTTCAGAGTGAATTTATACCCTTTCTGTTACACGTTGTATTGTAAATGAATATCAGACATCTCTGTTCAAATTATTACTTCAATTTCTAAGAATTTATCTCATCTTCGCAATTACTTTTATACTTGAGTGAGAACTTAACCGCAATTGATTTATGCTATTAAATAAGTCATATTTCTATGAAATTAACATTCAAGCGTAGCTGAAGACAAGGTACTTAATCAATGAAGTTCTATGAACGAATACTCGAGTAGTTCTTTGATAGGGTTAATTATTATTGCTTCTTCATAATATCAAATGGGTTTTCGAGTTAAACAAGCCCATGAACTCTATCTCCTTCCATGCTGGACTGGGAGTGATAGAATAACATAGAATGTGCCAGCTGCATCTCCTCCCGGGCATGCTGTAAAAATCAGCTAAGGGATTCGAGGGTTTCAGTATTGTAATTAAGGCGATGGGCTGACAACCTGTCACTACAGCAATATACAGATTAAACAACCCTCAAAACTAGTCAGACGTGGCGGAATGACCTTTGTTTGGGTCGTTGACGCTCTGCCTACCCATTAGGGATAAAGGTCGTGATTTATGTATGTTTGTATGAAGTCTATGTCAGAATTTTAAAAAACCCTAACAAATTATCAAAGACAGCGTGCCCTTCGAAGCACGGAACATTTTTTCTTACAAACAATCATGTGATTCAGCCTGCATTGTCCTAACAATCTGATGTAATTATCAATCAACTTTGTGGAAATTAACCCACGACCTCCGGATCGGGAGCCCATAGCTCAGACTACTAGGCCACGGAGGCAGGGTACCAACAATCAATGAAGTCAGAATACTCGAGAGCTCTTTGAGGGGGTTAATTAATATCGCTAAGAGAAAACTATTATTGGAATTCCTAGTTTCTAGTTACCATGTTTCATGCTCTTTGTTTATCACCTCGGTTTCCCGTTTCAGACTTCTTTACTTATTTTTGTTTCATTGACTGAACTATAAATAATTGATTTTGAATATCAAAAGTAGTGCTACATAGGAGTCAGATTATTTGAAGGTGGAGGAGGGGGATTATATTTTTTTGTGTAGGTACTTTAATCGAAAAATGTCTCAAAGTTTATGGAAGTCGGAGCTCACAAAAGTTTTTAGCTGGATAGAACGTAGAAACTAAGTATATAGGTACTTATTCAGTTTGATTTCTGCTACTATTATTTAAGGATTTTAGCTGTTAAAATTTAGCTTTTATACTTAGATAGGAAATATATGGTTAGGTTAAGTCGATAAAATCAATTCATAATTTAGAAAAATATTATTAAGCATTTTCCTTCTACCAAGCAGCCCACATTATTTCACACTTTTCATGCGCTCGCTCATTTACATAAACATTTTTTTTCATTTTGATCAGAACTGAGTTTTCAGTGGGCGACGTAAAAGCGGTAAATATTCATGAGTGATTCACTGTCGATAGTTGAAGCAGATACAGTTTAAACAGTGTTATGGCGCGTTATGGGCGTTATTACCATGCAAATTGGAGTGGAGCGGCGTATCAACAACCAAGTGTAAATTTGTAATGCCATCTTGTGTTGGAGTTTAGGTCAACAGGATTAGATTAGACGATTTTGGGTAAGGTTGTTTTTGGTGTTCTTTTATTAAGAATACTTTTATTTACTTAGTTGAATTTGTTCAATTTTACCAAAAACTGAAGTACCTATAGGTACAGTGCCGAATTGGTAAAATTATAAAATATTTGATCCAATCCTCTTTCTGTGCATTTCCCGTATTTCACGGGGTCGGCTACCTAAACTAGCGGATTGTATGAGGATACTGGTTTTTATACAGAGAGACTGCCATCTGACCTCCATAACCCAGAAGGGAAACCAGACCCAATTCTAGATTAGAAGATTTCAAATTTTTAGCCGCCAAATGGCCTCTGGCAACGAATATCTGCGATATTAACCTGGTCCAACGGATTAACGTACCTCTGCAGCAAGAAAACGCTTGCGTTGTACCTATTACCACTACCATAAAGGTCACGCCACTTATCCATGGCCTAGCCTTGACGATGGTTGCTTAACATTAATGTTTACAGTGAAGATATTTTTCCTATAACTAGTAATAAAACAACAATACTAAAGGAAGTCTGTAAAGTGACGCTGAGGTGGTATTTATAGAGCAAGAAACATGCCAACTATAAACTAGGAATATTAATTAACTCTCATAAAGAAAATGGCTCGAGTATTTCTGAATAAAGCTTCATTGCGGAAGTAATTCCTTGAACTATGCTAGAAGTTATAAATATCATGATTAGTTCTTGTTAGATCTTTAGGTACTAGACTAGAGTTTTCTCTCTGGTCGTGTTAGTAAATACTGTCCCATCAGAATAAGAAATTGTGTATTGCGCAAACAATCGGGCACTAAAAACTAAGTCCCGCGCAGATGGTTGATCTCAGGGAGCTGGCATCGTCACCGAGAATCATCTGGGAGGATTATTAGCAAAGTATGACGATATATATTATATATTATATAATAGTCTCTGCATTTGGGTAGGTCTAAAAAGCGTATAGTTAAGTACTTATTACAGTAACAAGACAAAAAAAAAACTAGATTTATATCGTGAAATTGAAAGGCTTTTTTTGTAGAAAGTTACTTATAAATTAAGTAAAAATTTGAATATTTTCCAATATCTTACACAGGCAAAATACCTACATTAAAATATTAACTGGAACAGTATCTAGAGTCGAACTGAAAACTGAAATTTGAACGCATGCCAACTGAGCTGGCTGACCTTACAGAGGGTGTCCCAAATTGGGCGCTTTTCCACTAGACGTCACGTCAACGGCAACGGCGACGGCACGGCGACGATCACGTGACAATATCTATGGAATCGATGACATGCCGTGACGGTGCCGTGCCGGCAAGTGGAAAAGCGTGTCATATAATTTCATTGATTTTCATACATTATCTCACCTACGATATCGTCGACGGTACCGTGCCGTCGCCGTTGCCGTTGACGTGCCGTCTAGTGGAAAAGCGCCCATTCGGTTGTTGTACACAACTTGCATCTGCAGCGCAATACTAGTAGCTAGCATTAATCCTAGTGAAACATGCATCGCTTCAGCTACTATCCTATTTTTAAATTTGTTACAAATAATTTTAAGCGCACTAACAAATATGACAAATAATAAGTCAAACATACAAGATTTTTGAAAAAGTTCTAAATAAAATAACGCAGCGAGAGATTAAAATAAATACTTTGTTATAATGCTGCAAAGGCCAACCTAAATTTTTGTTATTTACGCCACTGATCGAGACCATGATAGTATTATACCTAAGTTAAAACAATTAACATTCAAAAATGTCCTTGAAACATAGACTCTTCAAAGTTATCCACGTCCTAAAATAATTTGAACCGTATTTAATGAGGAAGGAAATTTAGTTAATAAAGGAATGTTACAGAAGCAAAAGAATTTGCGTTAAGGAAGAAAATTGTTGACTATCTGTGAAGAATCTTTCTCTTTGCAGAGTTATTTTTGTGGTTCGTCTTACTTTGATTAAATAAATTAAATTCGCCTTTGAAAATATTCACTTGATTATCTGTTGCCCTTCTTCTACTGAGTAAATGAGTAAAAAGTTTCAGATTTGTGTTTTAGGCCCGTATTAATAAACAGCACTTGAGACTGACAGCTAGTTTGAGTTCGTATCAGAAATGTCATTTCAGTACATTATGGTCTGTCAAGTGGTCAAATCCATACTTAATACTGCTCTCAATCTTGAGATAGCTTTATAAATACGAGCCTTAGTACTTTGGGCATTTCAAAACTGGCAATCATTTACATTTGCCTTACTTGCCTCTGCTCTGTTTCCGATAAGATAACTGACTTGAACCAGGCAGCATCATTAAGCCCATAGCCAGTAAACTATGATATAACTGCCTCCGTGGTCTAGTGGTCTGAGCCATGGGCTTGCGACCGGAGGTCCTGGGTTCGATTCCTAGGGGGGGAACACAAAGTTGATATTTGTCAATTTATCACTTTGTGAGTTTTTCCCAGTTTGGTTAGGACATTGCAGGCTGAATCGCCTCATTGTCCGAAAAGAAAAAGGATTCCGTGCTTCGGAGGGCACGTTAAGCCGTCGGTCCCGGTCGCTGTCTTTGATAGTGATCGTTACTGAAACCATGTCAGAGGCCTACAGCTGAGCTACTAGGCGGTTTGAAAACTCTGACACCAGGGTTTATCGGGTCGTTGTTCGACTCGAAAACCCACTCGCTAAGAAGAAGAAGTAAACTATGATAGTATTACGATAAAACCATCACATAATATTCCACACACGTACACA
>JARACY010002586.1:0-41296 GCA_029255725.1 Scrobipalpa atriplicella
GAGCAATATTGAGTGCGGATTTGACAGGTAATTTTGTACTGGAATGACATTTCTGATACGAACTCAAAGTCACTGTCACTCTTGAGAGCTGATTAAAAATACGGGCCTTAGATTGTTCATGCTGTAAGTATAGTGCATAAGTACAGTAAAGTTGGTAAGTTGAAATGTGTAAACGGTTCTGCCAGTTAGCTTTCAAGTTCAAGTTCAAGTTGCCTTTCAAGCCAATGTTGCCTTTCCAACTTGAATGCAAGTGTACTACTTTATGCACTGTACTTACACCACTGTCCTAATGTATGGATGCCTTCTATCTTGCATGGACTTACCAAGAAAGGCCTTATTTACAAGTCAAAAATAGTTAGCTGTTTTTATAGTATCAGTCACAATTAAAAACCCCTTCGTCACCCCTGTGTTGTGGCTAGCCAGGGCTCATTAACCTTTTCGCCGCCAAGCAATGCAAACAAAAAATTTGCCACCAGCGCCACGTCAATTTTCAAAACAAATCAGACTTTTCTTATTTTATATTACAAATCGAATACATATTTAAGAGCAAAAGTTAATAAATCAAGGTACAAAAAATAAAATATGCGAAATGAATACACGATACAGTTTTAAAATTGCCAGTTATAACTAAATCTGTGTCTACTTTGTGTCGGCTATAGCCGTCAGTGGCGCTGAGGGCAAGTCGCGAGCTGTCGTCTATAGCCGTCAGTGGCGGTGAAAAGGTAACTAAAGCCAATGGTTGAAAGGTACGGTGGTAAATATTAAGAACAGGTAGGTATTGATAAGTCCATGCAAGATAGAAGGCATCCATACATTAGGACAGTGGTGTAAGTACAGTGCATAAAGTAGTACACTTGCATTCAAGTTGGAAAGGCAACATTGGCTTGAAAGGCAACTTGAACTTGAACTTGAAAGCTAACTGGCAGAACCGTTTACACATTTCAACTTACCAACTTTACTGTACTTATGCACTATACTTACAGCATGAACAATCTAAGGCCCGTATTTTTAATCAGCTCTCAAGAGTGACAGTGACTTTGAGTTCGTATCAGAAATGTCATTCCAGTACAAAATTACCTGTCAAATCCGCACTCAATATTGCTCTCAATCTTGAGATCGCTTTAAAAATACGAGCCTAAACCCGCCCATAACCAAATGATTACCTACACCAAGACGTGTTATAGTAGCCTAGTCACGCCTGCCGATACAAACCAATTCAAATCAATTATTACTGGTATGGCGTACCTAGTTATTCATCGTTCATATATAAGGAATTGATGTATATGTATGAAAGTATTGGTTAGACATGTACATATTTCACACTGGAATAAACTCTTTTGTAATTTACTGTATAGGTTTCAACATGCACTCTGCTCAATGATCTTGATCATACTATATATTTATTGACCATGATGCTACTCTTATTAATCATCATCTCCCTATCCCCTTATCCCGTAATTCGCCTTGTTAAAAAAATATATATATTTATTTTATATTTTTTTCTAAATCTTACGTAATTTAAAAAAAACTAATTTCATGGTTTCGGTTTAAATCAGCCATTATTTTTATTTTAAAATTTAAGTAAACTGTACCCGAGTGACGTCACAACATAACGTAAGATATGGTTTCTTGTGTAGAATAAAAAACTATTTGTACTATGTCTTTTAAAATAGCAGTGAAATTAATGTGCCCTACCGTTGTTATTTCACTGCTATTTTAAAAGACCATAGTACAAATAGTTTTTATTCTACAAAAGAAACCAATCTTACGTTATGTTGTGACGTCACTCTGTTTGTTTTTTTTTTTAAACAAGGCGAATTCAGGGGGTCGGCTACCTAATCTAGGGGATTGAACGAGGGTGATTGCTGCTTTTATTAATATTTTTCTTAAAATCAGAGAATAAATGGAAGTTAGTTACTCCACCTCACACGGTATCACTCTGCCAATGTTTTGTTCTACTGACCATGATATTCTGTTCGATGATCCTTGGGTCATCACAAATGGACTCTACAAAGAACAGCTTGAAACCCATCTTGTGCACGACGATGTCGCGGATCATGCGCCGTCGATCCATCGGTCGAGTTTGTCGCGTCGAATACCTGCAAACAATAAGTAAAGGGTAGTATTTAACCCTTCAACTGTAAATCCCTTTTTTTATATCAAAATATTCGAAATTGCCACCGAAAATACTGAATTGCACACTAAATTTGCTCATCAAATAAATCAAATATCGATTTATTACGTCTCGACTCGGTTGATTACGTCTCACAACATTAAGGGTTCAAATACCATTTGCGTAAAATCTGTTACAAGAAACGGAAAAAGATGAATGGCCAATATTTTATTACGTATTAGCTTTTACACGTATTTTTATTGCGGCGAAAGCACAACAAACAGGTAGACTGACTCTATTTAATTAAATAAATTAAGATATTACATACCGCAACCTCTCCTCCCTTAGTCAGCCATTCGCAGACATCATGTAAAGCGTCTAATGCACATTGCTGTCTGATGGCCATTGCTTCTTTGTTATCTGCTCTGAAGAACTCATGGCTTGTGTATGCTGTCGTCGCGTGTCGTCGGTATTCGCCCAGGTTGAATACTGGAAGGGAAACATGGAATAGTATTAATATCATCAGCTTATCATCACTCACTCACATATTTTTTGTGCTAAATCAACAACTTTATGCAATAAGATTTGTAATGTAAGACATACAATGTGTAACAGAAAGGGTATATGCATCGTGAAATGTGTGAATCTACCCATGAAACTGAACAACTTTTCCTAAGGAACATAGGTCGAAAAACGAAAACAAACATTTGACCTTCCAAACAAAATGCATCAGCTGACTGCACATTTAGTATGGGAAGTCAATTTTTTTCTTCTTCCGATTTCGACCTATGTTCCTTAGGGAAAGTTGTTCAGTTTCATGGGTAGATTCTAACATAAAGATGATGATGACTGAGATTCTATTAAGTTAAGTTAATTATTCTTACTAAGTTAAGTTATATTATGTGTTAAATGATACTAAATAGGCAAACAGGGAATGAACTTTCAAGTATAAAATAAGAATTGGATGATTTCTTCTTTTAGTAACATTAAAACAATCAAATTACCAACCTCTTGTGTTGATTCCGATCCAGTTGAGGTACCGTGAGAGTTTCTTTGAGATGTAGGTCTTGCCCCGCGCGGGCAGACCCACCATCGCGATCACATGTTTGATTTATTTAATTTACTCTCACTCAATAATTCATCAAAGTTTTATCAGAATAATTGAAATTCAAAGGACTACGTATTTTAGAATAATTATTTATTCAATGAACCTGTGAAACGAATAGTCTTTTTGTCTATGGGTAGAGCTACTGTCAGCAGCTGTCATCGTGACGTCAATCAGTCGATCAAATTTCACTGCTTCGCGAAGTCGTGTTGTGCCGTAAAAAACGTGAATTATTAATTAAATTCACAGTATAACAATTTGTAATTAGTTCGGCCGGACTGTAATGGCCATGAGCGAGAACCGTGCGGAGGGTTGGAAGTACCTAAACAAGCAATTTTTCGGTGATGGTTAGTGAATATTTCTCGTAACATAAAACTAGATTTTTTCAAGGAAATCTGCATAAATCTGTACGTAGAATTCATGTCGGAAGTTTAATGTTGATCTATTGATGGGTTTTGAGCAGCTATAGTTATGTATTATGTCTTTAAATAAGGTTTTGTTAAACAATAGACCATGTACTCGAGTCCATAGTACTTGTATCTTTATAACTTAGTAGAGTGGCTGGAATGTTTTGCACTCGCAAGTGATAAGAGGGCTAACTATCTTCGCAATATAAGGTTAATGATTTGGCTCGTAACATCGTAAACATGCGTGTTTTCGATGCATTGTGCATGTTAGATGGCATACAATAGTATATGATGGTCAACTCCTTTAAATTTTCGTTTGACACGAGAGCAGGTGATCAATCAGCTGATTGTTAGCTTCTGATTATATTTGGCACAACCTTGAAACATGAATTTATGTGTATTTATAGTTTTAATATTTTAGAATGCTGAAACATAATTTTCCAATGAATCATTGGGTTTAATATTTTTATCCTTCTCAGATAAAATATAGAATAGCAGATTAAACATTTTATTTTAATCTAAACTAAGTTTTCAATCTTAATAAACTGTGTATAGGTAGTTGACCATGCAGAACAAGTTATTGAAAGATATTGTAGTAAATATTGCAATGTTATTGTGAATATCTATCTGTTATAAAAATAATAAAAGATTGTTATCTGCACACACTAACACTGATTGATAACTATCAAGGTAGAGGTATAAGTAAACATAGCTGATCCACAATGATTTATCAAAAAGAACAGGGCCAGCTAGCCCAAAGATGATATGTCTAGAACGGGTGCCTTGACGGCTGACAGAGATGAATGGAAGAAGAAAACATACTGCGCATCCCCAAATAAATGGGAAAAGGTCAAGAGAATGATGATGATGATGAGGGCAAGCTAGTCCAAAATCAAACGTTCTTAACTACACGTTTTCTAAAGTTTGCACAACTGTAACTCATATTAATAAAACTACTTTTAATAGATTAAAGTTGATTCTTAACTAACTACATTACTCACAATAGTTCTCTATTATTTCCAGGGGAGCGAGCAAACTACGTGAACATCCCACATGTGATCGCGATGGTGGGTCTGCCCGCGCGGGGCAAGACCTACATCTCAAAGAAACTCTCACGGTACCTCAACTGGATCGGAATCAACACAAGAGGTTGGTAATTTGATTGTTTTAATGTTACTAAAAGAAGAAATCATCCAATTCTTATTTTATACTTGAAAGTTCATTCCCTGTTTGCCTATTTAGTATCATTTAACACATAATATAACTTAACTTAGTAGAATAATTAACTTAACTTAATAGAATCTCAGTTCATCATCATCTTTTATGTTAGAATCTACCCATGAAACTGAACAACTTTCCCTAAGGAACATAGGTCGAAATCGGAAGAAGAAAAAATTGACTTCCCATACTAAATGTGCAGTCAGCTGATGCATTTTGTTTGGAAGGTCAAATGTTTGTTTTCGTTTTTCGACCTATGTTCCTTAGGAAAAGTTGTTCAGTTTCATGGGTAGATTCACACATTTCACGATGCATATACCCTTTCTGTTACACATTGTATGTCTTACATTACAAATCTTATTGCATAAAGTTGTTGATTTAGCACAAAAAATATGTGAGTGAGTGATGATAAGCTGATGATATTAATACTATTCCATGTTTCCCTTCCAGTATTCAACCTGGGCGAATACCGACGACACGCGACGACAGCATACACAAGCCATGAGTTCTTCAGAGCAGATAACAAAGAAGCAATGGCCATCAGACAGCAATGTGCATTAGACGCTTTACATGATGTCTGCGAATGGCTGACTAAGGGAGGAGAGGTTGCGGTATGTAATATCTTAATTTATTTAATTAAATAGAGTCAGTCTACCTTTTGTTGTGCTTTCGCCGCAATAAAAATACGTGTAAAAGCTAATACGTAATAAAATATTGGCCATTCATCTTTTTCCGTTTCTTGTAACAGATTTTACGCAAATGGTATTTGAACCCTTAATGTTGTGAGACGTAATCAACCGAGTCGAGACGTAATAAATCGATATTTGATTTATTTGATGAGCAAATTTAGTGTGCAATTCAGTATTTTCGGTGGCAATTTCGAATATTTTGATATAAAAAAAGGGATTTACAGTTGAAGGGTTAAATACTACCCTTTACTTATTGTTTGCAGGTATTCGACGCGACAAACTCGACGATGGATCGACGGCGCATGATCCGCGACATCGTCGTGCACAAGATGGGCTTCAAGCTGTTCTTTGTAGAGTCCATTTGTGATGACCCAAGGATCATCGAACAGAATATCATGGTCAGTAGAACAAAACATTGGCAGAGTGATACCGTGTGAGGTGGAGTAACTAACTTCCATTTATTCTCTGATTTTAAGAAAAATATTAATAAAAGCAGCAATCACCCTCGTTCAATCCCCTAGATTAGGTAGCCGACCCCCTGAATTCGCCTTGTTTAAAAAAAAAACAAACAGAGTGACGTCACAACATAACGTAAGATTTGGTTTCTTTTGTAGAATAAAAACTATTTGTACTATGTCTTTTAAAATAGCAGTGAAATAACAACGGTAGGGCACATTAATTTCACTGCTATTTTAAAAGACATAGTACAAATAGTTTTTATTCTACACAAGAAACCATATCTTACGTTATGTTGTGACGTCACTCGGGTACAGTTACTTAAATTTTAAAATAAAAATAATGGCTGATTTAAAACCGAAAACCATGAAATTAGTTTTTTTTAAATTACGTAAAGATTTAGAAAAAAATATAAAATAAATATATATATTTTTTTTAACAAGGCGAATTACGGGATAAGGGGATAGGGAGATGATGATTAATAAGAGTAGCATCATGGTCAATAAATATATAGTATGATCAAGATCATTGAGCAGAGTGCATGTTGAAACCTATACAGTAAATTACAAAAGAGTTTATTCCAGTGTGAAATATGTACATGTCTAACCAATACTTTCATACATATACATCAATTCCTTATATATGAACGATGAATAACTAGGTACGCCATACCAGTAATAATTGATTTGAATTGGTTTGTATCGGCAGGCGTGACTAGGCTACTATAACACGTCTTGGTGTAGGTAATCATTTGGTTATGGGCGGGTTTAGGCTCGTATTTTTAAAGCGATCTCAAGATTGAGAGCAATATTGAGTGCGGATTTGACAGGTAATTTTGTACTGGAATGACATTTCTGATACGAACTCAAAGTCACTGTCACTCTTGAGAGCTGATTAAAAATACGGGCCTTAGATTGTTCATGCTGTAAGTATAGTGCATAAGTACAGTAAAGTTGGTAAGTTGAAATGTGTAAACGGTTCTGCCAGTTAGCTTTCAAGTTCAAGTTCAAGTTGCCTTTCAAGCCAATGTTGCCTTTCCAACTTGAATGCAAGTGTACTACTTTATGCACTGTACTTACACCACTGTCCTAATGTATGGATGCCTTCTATCTTGCATGGACTTATCAATACCTACCTGTTCTTAATATTTACCACCGTACCTTTCAACCATTGGCTTTAGTTAACCTTTTCACCGCCACTGACGGCTATAGACGACAGCTCGCGACTTGCCCTCAGCGCCACTGACGGCTATAGCCGACACAAAGTAGACACAGATTTATGTTATAACTGGCAATTTTAAAACTGTATCGTGTATTCATTTCGCATATTTTATTTTTTGTACCTTGATTTATTAACTTTTGCTCTTAAATATGTATTCGATTTGTAATATAAAATAAGAAAAGTCTGATTTGTTTTGAAAATTGACGTGGCGCTGGTGGCAATTTTTTGTTTGCATTGCTTGGCGGCGAAAAGGTTAATGAGCCCTGGCTAGCCACAACACAGGGGTGACGAAGGGGTTTTTAATTGTGACTGATACTATAAAAACAGCTAACTATTTTTGACTTGTAAATAAGGCCTTTCTTGGTAAGTGTTACAGATTTTTATTTACAGTTATCTTATACTTTTATTTCTCTAGACAATTAGGTTTAGGTTTTTTATTTTTCATAGAAAAGTAACTAGTACGTACAGCTGTAAAATACTGCTTTAGCCAAAAATTACAGTCATATTTTAAATCAATAAATACATCCTTGCATAATCCGCTTGTTTCCTACTTGTCAAATCAACAACTTTTTATGAAATGTCAAAAACGCTTATTTGTATGAAAATCGCGATGTATGACGTCACTCCTCGTTGACTCCTCTTGGACTCCTCGTAAATACTTGACTACTCAAATCAACAACTTCTATATTTTTAACTCGATTATTAAATCTAAATGAGCATTTTTTTTAAATGATTAATGAGACCCACAATATTTTAGCCATCAGTTTTAAGTAGAAACGTTTTGAAAATTTTTTAGCCACCCAGGAAACAAGCCTATTCCCCCACAGTTTACCCGACAATAATTGTGTCTTTCCACCATAGATCATTCTTCTCTACCCCCAACAGGAGGTGAAGGTGTCCAGCCCCGACTACACCAACATACAGAACACTGACAACGTTCTCAACGACTTCTTACTGCGGATAGAACATTATAAAGAGAAATACGAACCATTGGATGAGAACTTGGAAGCAGAGTGCAGCTTTATGAAGATATATGACACCGGGGAAAAGGTAAAAAAGGTTGACAAATAACACTTTTTTTTGCATGAACAATAAAGTAGCTAAAATTAAAATAAAATTTCACTCGAGTGGGATTTGAACCCACGATCTTCTGAGCCATCAAGTGTTCATTCAAATACACCTTTTAAAACTATTAAAATGTCATTTTGTGAAACATTTAGCTTATTTATATTACCCTACTAATATTAAAAATGCGAGCAACATTTTAGATGTTTGAATATTTGTTAACCACTGGACGGATCGGGATTAAATTTAGCGCCCATATAAGTTAGATCCTGGATTTTGACATAGGCTACTTTTTACCGCGGGAAAACCTTAATATTTTACAATTTCTTTACAGTACTCTGTTCTCTAATATTTCTGGTCATTAACTGTACAGTTATATTTGTTTTTAAACTAGTTAGTACATGGTTCAAGAATGTTTTAGAATTAATTTAAACTAATGACAAGTTTGCCTAAAGAAATAGAACTTTTTCAAAAAGTGAGTGACTGTTTGTGATTTAATTTAGCATGTCTCACTTAAGTTTAAATAGTTTGATTAAATAATTATTGTTTTGTGACTCATGTTTTTTTTATATCAACAGGTGGTGGTGCATAAACATGAGGGACACATACAGAGTCGGATTGTATACTACCTGATGAATATACACATAGTGCCAAGAACTATTTATTTAACTAGGGTGAGTTACAATTATTCCATTCTGGACTGGGAGTGATAGAAGAACATAGAATGTGCCAGCTGCATCTGCTCCTGGGCATGCTGTAAAAATCAGCTAAGGGATCTGAGCATTTCAGTATTGTAATTTAGGCGGTGGAATTATATATTATAATAATTTATGCCATCTGGAATTACCCTCAAAACTTGTCAGACGTAGCGGAACGACCTTTGTTTAGGTCGTTGACGCTCTGCCTACCCCATTAGGGATACAGGCGTGATATTATGTATGTATGTATGTATACTTAGGTATAGGATGTAAAATATGTATGAAAGTACTCGTCTCGTACTACAACATATTTTCTCCCACAGCATGGTGAAAGCATGCACAACCTATTGGGCCGAATCGGTGGCGACAGCGAGCTATCGCCGCGAGGGAAGCAATACGCCAATGCATTGTCAAACTACATCGACCAACAGCAGATCCCGGGGCTACGTGTGTGGACGTCGTGGATGAAACGAGCCATACAGACGGTCACGGACGTCAGAGCGCCGCAGGAACGCTGGAAGGCGCTAAATGAGATTGATGCGGTGAGTTGATGTAAAAATATTAGTAACGTGTATAGGTTGTGACGTGTAGTGACGTCAGAGCGCCGCAGGAAGGCTGGAAGGCGTTGAATGAGATTATTGTGGTAAGTTTTGTCTAGATATTAAAAACGTGTGTAGACGTCGTTGTAGCGTGGATGCATGATGCAAATACAGACAACCCTACAAATCATGCGCGCGCCTTAGAAACGCTGAAAGGCGATAAATGAGATTGATGCGCTAAATACGAGTAAAAATACTAGTGACGTCTACAGACGTTTTGAGAGATGTTTTTTAAGTGCCTTTCAAATCGATCCATATGTATTTATTTAAAAAAATTATAAAGAACAGGCATTAAGGTCAATCTTCTTTAATTGTAAAAATATCAAACCCGGAAAAACATGTGAAAGTTTGGCACTACAATATTTTTATTATGTTACGTTGTGAACATAATAAAAATCGCCACTCGAGAAATAATAGCATCATTATTATCATGCCAAAATCATCACTTGCCAAGTCATAACTAGTATGAGCTGAGGCGATAACACTAGCTATAATAATTTATACATATTATTATCATCATAATCAGCCACAACAGTCCACTGCTGGACATTGGCCTCCCCGGCATTGGGGGTATATGCCATACTCACCACGCTTGGCAGGCGGGTTGGTGAGCGCAGTAGAAGTTTTCCATTCACAGGGAACGCTTCTGCCCATTCCCTGGATTTATCCTTTAGTCGCCTTTTACGACACCCGCAGGAAGTGATGGGGTGATGCTATTCTAACCCGGCACCACACATATTATTATACATACTTGTATTGTGTGGACATCACGCCAATAGTCACCGGAAACCTTTCTGCGTCATCTTAGCTGGGTAGGGTAGAGTATTTTTATAACAGTAGGGAAACTTATTCGTTAGAATTTGTCTAGACTTCTACAGTACTACATTATATTTCTCCATGGTACTTTATGTAACTTAACTGCCTCCATGGTCTAGTGGTCTGAGCCATGGGCTTACGATCCGGAGGTCCTGGGTTCGATTCCCAGGGGGGGGAACACAAAGTTGACATTTGCCAATTTATCACTTAGTGAGGTTTTCCCCCAGTTTGGTTAGGACATTGCAGGCTGAATCACCTGATTGTTCGAAAAAAAAAAAGGATTCCGTGCTTCGGAGGGCACGTTAAGCCGTCGGTTCCGGTCGCTGTCTTTGATAGTGGTCGTTACTGAAACCATGTCAGAGGCCTATAGCTGTGCTACTAGGCGGTTTGAAAACTCTGACACCAGGGTTTATCGGGTCGTTGTTCGACTCGAAAATCCACTCACTAAGAAGAAGACTTTATGTAAAAAACAAGAGACCAAATACGTGTACAAAAAAAAATAAATTATCATATTACGAGTATGAACATCTCTGCGTCAACTTAGTATTTTTTTTAATAGGGAACCTTTATTTAGGCTTGAATGTGATGGCAATCATTCGGAACTCCCCCAGTCAATACGTGACTGCCCAGAAAGTAATTCAATTTAATTTCTCTCTTCAATGTCTAGCCAATTGCTCTGCTCGTGTTAGAACGCTGTTGACAATATTACGGTGGGTGTGGCGACGCACTTCGATACAAACTATTTATGTTATTAAATTGTTGTTGTATTGGTAGGTATGGTATGTACTTTTTGTTGATCTATGACATTATCAAGTCCAATCAATACATTATATTTATTTTCTATATTATTTCTATTAAATTGCTCTATCGTGGCTGGCGCCTAGGTACCTACCTACCTACCTATTTACTTACTCAAACTAAGGCACCCGTGCTTCTTTTCGTCTTGCTAAAAGTGACCACTTTTGGCCATATCGACATTCAAAGCTTTGACACTAAGTATAAATAGTGGCCTTATGCATTACAAAATGAAGAATTACTTCCGATTTTCGCAAAACGTTAAACATTCACTAATATGTTTATATTTTAGACGCAATAAATTTAATTCTTGGGAGGGCGCTGGGGAGCTCATCGAACCACCTTAAATACTAAATATCTGATAATTGGTTTATATTTTTGCAGGGCATCTGTGAAGAGATGACTTACGCGGAGATCCAACAGAAATACCCCTCAGATTTCAACGCGAGAGACGCGAATAAGTTCGCGTACAGGTAAATAAAATTCAATCTTATCATCGAAAGTGATATTTCGGGGAAGGGGCCCTTAAGTAGATATTTATCTCCCTCTGTATGCCTCTGACACGGTTTGTGTAACAAGCACTATTGAAGAAAGCAACTGGGACTAACTTAGTGCTCTCCGAAATACAGAATCATCTTTACAATTATACAAAGTGATAAATAACATTGACTTTGTGTCCCCCGTGAGCATCAGACCTCCAAATCGATAGCCTAAGGTTCAGACCTGTACAGTAGATTACAAATGTTAAACATAGTAATCTATTCTATTAAATAAATTTGTTTTTTCCTCTTCTAAGGTATCCTCGCGGAGAAAGCTACGAGGACCTGGTGGCTCGGCTGGAACCGGTCATCATGGAGCTGGAGAGACAAGGAAACGTGCTGGTGGTCTCCCATCAAGCGGTCATGAGGTGTCTCCTGGCTTACTTCCTCGACAAGTCTGCTGGTGAGTAGATGCTCTCCATCATCAGCTACGAGGACCTGGTGGCTCCTGCCCCCCTGGATTTCGTTTATGCCCTACTAACTATCAACTTTTGTACGTCCAAGTCCCTGAATCCAAGTAGTGATTTGCCAAAAGGGAAACCAGACCCAATCCTAGATTAGGTTACACACAACCTTTGAATTTCTTCGTAGGTGTGTGCAGGTTTCCTCACGATGTTTTCCTTCACCGTAAAAGCGCCGAATAAACGCACATATGAAATGCGAAAACTGAAAAACACATTGGTACGTGGTGGGATTCGAACCACGACCTCCTGCACAGAAGGCTGCGGCCCTATCCACTACACCATCCGGGCTATTAATAAGGCTTTTTCTGATATTTTCGATATTTGTATCCGCAGAGGAGCTGCCTTACCTGCAAGTGCCGCTGCACACGGTGATCAAGCTGACCCCGGTGGCGTACGGGTGCCGCGAGGAGCACATCAAGCTCAGCGTCGCCGCCGTCGACACGCACCGACCCAAACCCAATGTGAGTTACCATTTTTAATATCTAGTCTAAGCGTGGTTCAATGTAAGCTGGTAATGAAGGAAACAGCGAAACTTGAGCTCCAGGTAAAATGTCGGGCAACCGCCAAGCCGTGACCAAACAGTGCTGGACTCCGAAGGCCATGATTTGGGTATGTTAGTTGGTCCCCTGTGAAGCTGACATAGAACGCTGCCGTACCTTCGAGTTCCGTAACCCCGCACCGTGACTTTGATCACCAATTATTATTGTTCTTAAGGGTCTACGTGCTCGCGGCAACTGTCCCTTTCAAACCAATGACAGAATGCGCGCTCTGTCCTTTTCCAGCATGGGGCTGTTTCAAGCCGATTTCATATATTTTTGCATTATCTCAATGAACACAAAAAGTATTGAAAAACAGAACTCTGTTTCTGGATTATGATGTTCTGCATAGTTATACGGTGAATTCGATATAACATTTGCTGTTTCTAAGCTCATAGAAATGTCACAGTTGTTGAAATTCGGCATTGAGACGCCAGTTTTTCATGATATTTCTGATGATTTCCTGGTGTAATCATAGTATTTTTAGGTTATATCTATGAATCTAGTTGTTCTCCATATTTTAGAGAAGCTAACCATATATAGATTTATTGAAAATTCAACTATTAACTATCATAGCAAAGTGAAATGCCGGACCGTGTTTAGCCTGATTTAGAGTACTTCCCTCCTTAAGATCATCAACAGCTAGACAAGCACAATTTAACTCAAGACTTTTCGAGGTATTGCCACTTCATTCAACTTAGCCACTCTAGAACCCTTCAGTTTCTATATACTTACATACAGTTGTACTCGTAAGTTATAATTATAATACATCGTTTAAGAATTGTGTCAGCGCATTAATGGAAGTGAATTTCTTCCAGCCTTTACTCGGGAAACGAAAGATGGTTTCTCAATAGATCTGTAAGTTATTTAATCTGTAGTATTTTGATGGCACAAAGAACGCTGATATGAACTAAACTAATACGTATCGTATATGAATTGATTGACAGAAAGCATGCCGCATATATAGCAGTCATGCCACTTTTTTTAGCAAGTTGCTACATAATCTCATGTCATAATTAAAAAAGGGTAATTCTATAAAATTCAATGACAAATCATTATAGGTACGTACATGTATGGCAGTTATTATTATTATTTTGATTTTATTTTGCCCTGTAAGTTTAAGCACAGCTATCGATCGATTCGTGGAGAGCATGACTTAACTAAATCTTAACCAAAATTGTTGCCGTCCCTTTCTGTTCTCTCAGGATAGACAATGACAGGTGACCATTTTAGTCAAAATTACAGCTGATATAACTTGTAACCAACTTAAAAATGCACTTTAGTT
Source organism: Scrobipalpa atriplicella (assembly GCA_029255725.1). Taxonomy (NCBI): domain Eukaryota; kingdom Metazoa; phylum Arthropoda; class Insecta; order Lepidoptera; family Gelechiidae; genus Scrobipalpa; species Scrobipalpa atriplicella. Next base: position 14,007 of record JARACY010002586.1, read on the forward strand.
GTTAATTAGATTTAAAATTTTAAATCTTACTAGAAAATAACCCAGCTTATGTTACAACAGGGGGCCGAAGAGAGATGACTTCACCACAAGTACGCAACGTGTGGTGCATGACCTTAGAATAGACCATAGAGTAGACATAGCCATAGATAGACACATCCATAGACTATAGAAACGTTTGTAATGGAATGAAGAGTGCAAACAGTGGAGTTAAGTGGAGTATTTTTTCTTGGCGGGTTTTCTGGTTGTTTTGTATATTTTTGGGTTTTTCGAAATCGGTTTTGGGTATGAATGAGTTTGACTTTAGCTTCATATTTAAATATATTTTTATCTACTTATCTATCGTAAACTTACCAGCATCGCGGCGTTTATATTTTATTTATAAATCTATGCGCACTAACAAAATAAATATTTCAACTGAAAATGCCGTTAAATGTGATGTCATATGGTGTATTACCAACAAACAACCAATACTTAACAAAATAAAGATTCCGCTTGCGAAATTATATAATTTATCTGCCAAAAATATAAACCTCATTTTAGAATAAAGTGCAAAATAACCCTTAACCTTTTCGCCGCCAAGCAATGCAAACAAAAAATTGCCACCAGCGCCACGCCAATTTTCAAAACAAATCAGATTTTTCTTATTTTATATTACAAATCGAATACATATCTAAGAGCAAAAGTTTATAAATCAAAGTAGAAGGTACAAAAAAATAAAATATGCGAAATGAATACACGATACAGTTTTAAAATTGCCAGTTATAACATAAATCTGTGTCTACTTTGTGTCGGCTATAGCCGTTAGTGGCGCTGAGGGCAAGTCGCGAGCTGTCGTCTATAGCCGTCAGTGGCGGTGAAAAGGTTAACAGCTTGGTATAAAAGAGTAGAAATAAATAGGGGTGTCGACTTTTTTGCCAAGACAGTTTTATTATGAAATACAAAAATTGGTGTTACCATTTGAAATTGTTTCATTTCCTTTCTGAGCATTTGTGTCAAGCTGTTATAGTATTTTTATCTCACGACTGCCGCTTTGCCATATTTGTGTATATAAATGTACCTACGCACACATGGGCTCGTGTCCGTACGCAACACCACAAGTATGGCCGAGCAGCAGTCATGAGATAAAAACACTTTTCTCATACTATTCCACAGTATATTTTAACATTGGCTATCCTGTCTCCAGGTGATCCCCGCGCCTCTGATCAAGCCCCCCGCGCCCCTCCTCCTGCCCGCCGCCGCCAACTTCAACGGGGAGTTGTGTGAAAACGGCGCCGACACCAGGCAGAAGGCACATTAATATCGCTACACTAGGACAGGCTACAGGTAGCACAGTTTGTTGAAAAAGAAAACTAAATCTAGTTCACAAAGGAAAACTTTTTTTTAAATAGCCTATATATCATCCCACTGCTAGGCAAAGGCATTCCCTTTATCTCTCCAGGCGTCTCAGTTCACAGGAGCCGAAATAGATAGAGCAATATTTATGGAGATCAAATATAGATTTAAATACACAAAGTATTTAAATGGATATGTAATAGATCTTCCAGCCAAATCTATAAAATTGAATATGAAATAAATACATCAGATGACAAGATTCTAATACAAATTATTACATTATTAAAAACTGCTTATTATTTCAATTTATAGATATTGTAGCAAATTGTGCCACCTATAGCTGGATTTTTATAACTATTGAATATAAAGCCTTTAGCTACAAGTATCAAGTCTATCATCTCCTATAAAAAACGTATCGACTACATACTTATATTCAGAATCAAATTCTGACTGCCTTATTAGGAGCTTATTTAAAACAAAAGTTTTATTTTTTTTACGTTTGTATAAATCTTTAATCCGTAAATATTGTAATAAAATAAACTCCTGCTAAGGCCTAATATTAGCTTCGTTATCATGTTTATATATTTATTATACAAGGTGTAACAAAAAAGGCAAAACATTTCAAGCCAAAAGTCAATGTGCTCTTGAAACTGAATAAAATATGGCCCAACACACATTTAGATAATTAATAACTAAGCAGCTTTGAACATCTAATAGTTTTCGTAATTGGGTACTTGACTGGGTAGCTTAAAAAATTCAAAACGTTTATACTTAAAACTGATGGCTAAAAATATTGTGAATTTCATTCATTATTTAAAAAAAATGCACATTTCGATTTTAACAATCGAGTTAAAAGTATATAGGCTATTGATTTGAGTAGTCAATATTTACTAAAATGTGACGTCATAACTCACAATTTTCATACAAAAAAGCGTTTTTGACATTTCATAAAAAGTTGCTGATTTGACTAGTTGGAAAGTAGCCAATTTGAACCATGTGTCTTGAGAAAGTTGTTTAGTTTCATCAGTACATTGACCTTAAGATTGGTATACCTACTCTTTTAGTTACACCTCGTATAGGAAAAGCGGAATTTAAATGATTGTTGTGTTGGTTTGACCGACTAGCGGCGAAGCCCGTCTCGTAGATAGCAAAGTACTTGACAACTAAACAGACAATAAATATCGATTTAGTTTTAAAACACAGTTACAATTTTTTATTATATCTGCCGTAAGAAGAATCTGTCCTAACAAGAATCTGCCATAACCGGAATCAGTCCTTAACGGAACGAGGGTATTTTATGAATCATGTAGTATTTTTATTTACATTCGGAAGTGTCTGTTAGGTTGTCAAGTAACAAATAGCTTAGCGGTTGCTGTTTTACTAAACTATATTTCTGAAAAACTCTTCTCAGTTTTTTAGATTATAGTTTTCTGTAACAGCAACTGTATAGCGCTCTGTAAATTAGAATTTTATCAAATTGTTTATGACCAATGAATACTTGATAGTGTTATTTATAAACGAGATAGATTTTATTTTGTTTTCCGATCCGTGAGCGCAATATAAAATAACTGCTTTCATTATTTTTAGTCTATACTACAGTATGAACCAGATAATATTGCACTTTGAACCTTGGAAAGAAACATAAACGTTTCTCAGTCGCTATTAAATAATAACGATATGCTAAGCCAAACTTAGCTGATGTGCAATATGTATGGTCATTTACTGTACTATAGCTTTTGCTTACTTTTGTTGTTTTCAATCAATCAATACAGAACTATCTATCAGGTATCTGGCTGAAGCAATCCTTTTCTCGGGAAACTTATTTTTGGGTATTGACTCACTCATGAGTAAAGTGTCCCCAAATCTGGGTTGACGATTGCCATACACACACACAAAAAAAAAACACGGATCGGAAATTAGCAAAACCGCTTTTTTAAAATTATGCTGGAACGTTCAGGCACGCGGGTGTTGAAGAGACTGATATGATTATGTGAGTTAGAGATGTAAATTTTAAGTCTTGTTGTCATTTGAAATGGGTTTTGGGAATATTATATACATCATTCAATAATTAGATATTTTTTCATCACAGTAAAACAAGCAGGCTTGTATGTAAATAAAAAGAAAACATGTAGTATCCTGGTCACGGCACCAAAATTGTACTTTTCAATCTGTAAATAATTTTCGCATAACTCATTGACTTGAAATGTAAGCAAAGAAACACGGCCATTTATTTACTCCAAGCTCGGATAAGGCGCGGGAAGCACGCGCATGTTATTTCATCACTTTTTCATAATTCGAATTTATACGCTTTAAATTCTCATGATATTTAAAATATAAACTGATTGAAAATTATTTAAGCTCAACGATTGAAAATCAAATCATAACCTATAGCCCGAAAATAATTATTTTGGTAAAAACCTGCAGACAAAATTAATTACGTAAATCATACGTAATACTAACGTCATTTATAAAAATAATGTTTAAATACTTTGTAATTATTATCAAATCATTATTGCTGAAAGAAAGCACCTTATTCATTTGTTTACTTTTGTTGCGTGCTTCTGCCCTTATATATTTTTATATGCTATCTCGTTTTGTCTACTCTCTCATTCAATCATATTGATTATAATTATATAACTATACGAATAGTGATTTTTACAAAGTGGCTATGTATATTAAATGTAATATTGTTAATTTAATGTTTTTAATTATAAGTGTATTGTAAGTGGGTATTTGTTGTTTTAATCGTTTTCCTATTTTTGACTACCTCTGAATAACATAACATAAACACAGCGCCATCTATCTCCGAGTAGTGAAACTTCTGAAAATGTCATGGCCCTGATTCGACGGAAACACGAAACAATATTTGTCGTTTTCTGCCACGAGAGAACAGAAAAGGGCGGCACTACGTACGTACGAAATATAATCCTTTCAAATCAAAAATCTGTTCACTAAAGACAGAAATGACGTCGAGGGCTAACCCTCCGATCGACAAACAAACCAGTACTAAGTCATTTACTTTTCATTATGAATAACACTTATTTATCGTTTAGTAATAAATTATTTATGGTTATGAAAATAAAACTTCTGAATTAGAATATCATAATTTATACAACTTTATTGATGAAACCTCACAAGACGAATCATCCAAATAGAAAGAAAACCATACTCTAAGCATACATTAACATTTATATACAGTCTAAGCTCGACACACTAAATGCACTGCACTGTTCTGACACACACATCTACAGAAAAGTTTAATTTAAATATTTTACAAGACTATATACAACGGATCCCAAATAGAGCCTCCAGATATATTAGTTTTCTCTAAACAAAATTAAAATACTGCATTTAATTGATTTAGTTTGCTATGCAGTTGTAACTAACAGCGCTCGAACAAAAAACTCTGCATACAATGTGTCAAGTGAACTACTGCGCGAATCCATTCATGCTGAAGCAATATTCAGTCAATGGCCACGATTCGGCGTAAACAAGATTTACTAAAATAAAACCATACCTCTCATTTTTCGTCTTGAGCAAACAGAAAAGGATGGCAGTATAGACGGACTTGTTATAATTTTGTCACTTTAAACATCTATGGATAGTATACAGATGAATACTATACAACGTGTAACATAAAGGGTATATGCATCGAGAAATGTGTGAATCTACCCATGAAACTGAACAACTTTCCCTAAGGAACATAGGTCGAAATACGAAAAAAATAAGTTGACTTCCCATACTAAATGCGCTATCTATCGCTATTTTGTACGGAAGGTCAACATTTATTTTTCGTTTTTCGACCTATGTTCCTTAGGGAAAGTTGTTCAGTTTCATGGGTAGATTCACACATTTCTCGATGCATATACCCTTTCTGTTACACGTTGTATATAGATGTTTACTATATACATAGTATACATCTGTATATAGTATACAGATGTATATTATATACAGATGTATATATATCTGGAATAACCCTCAAAACTTGTCAGACGAGGTGGAACGACCTTTGTTTAGGTCGTTTACGCTCTGCCTACCCCATTAGGGATAAAGGCGTGATTATATGTATGTATGGATAGATAAGTCAAGTTAAGTCGTGATGTGAACGGGTCCCGACATTTTTGAACGAGTTCCATCTGACAGGATTATAAGTCAGTCTTTTTGCCAATCGCTAAAGACGGAAAATGACATGTATGGTTTTATTTTAGTTAAATCATGTTTACGCCGAATCGTGACCAATTTAATACAATTGAGACTATGTCCGGCAGTGGACAAACTATAAAATTAACTAATACGTATAAGTTTCGTGCGAGCGCAAATACCAACTGCAAAAACATCCATTCACAAACAACATTTTACTAACTCATGTCTTCAGACTGTACAATGTACATACCAAATAACAACAAAAAATATTTACAAAATAAATTACTTGATACCATTCCTAACATGTCCAGGACCTTGTCTTTTAAACAAAATAACTTGGAACTTGGAATCCACAGTTCATTCTTCTATACTATTGGAGATCACAACTAACATTGTTCGTTTGTCTGTTAAGTAAATTCATGCAATATATTTGTCGTAGGAAGATTTGATAATTCGAATCTTCGCGAAATACCTAGGAATGCGAAACACGGATAAGACGATGGTGAAAACATTGTCTAATCTTACTGGAAAATGATAGGTTTTTTGCGAAAAAACTAGAAAAATTGGATATCCTTAATTCTGATTGACCTTATTTTTGCTTTCTGAATTATACTTGTTCTGATTGGTTTAACATGCGTTGTCAACCAATCAGAACAGGGCTCGTTTTTTATAATCAGCTCTCAAGAATGACAGCGAGTATGAGTTCGTATCAGAAATGTCATTCCAGTACAAAATAACCTGTCAAATCCGCACTTAATATTGCTCTCAATCTTGAGATCGTTTATAAATACGAGCCTTAGTTCATTATAGCCATCGTTATGTCAACCACCATCCCTAGTATTTTCGCGAAAAAATCGAATTAACAAATCATCCTACGACACAATCAAAACATAACACCGATTTGAACAACAATCAAATAACATTGATTAACTAAGAAAATAGCCGCTATGGCTCAGTAAATTCGGTATGGAATTCCAATAAAACATGGAAACCTACTAATACCTACAACATGATTTGTCAGAAAATATGAACATGAACAGGTTTCTACAAATGCCGATATAAATATCCATTTACGATGAAAGAACTTAGTCATTTTATGCAAATAATGCTATTTTGACTACATTTACTATTACATGAAGCAGGAATGCCATACGTCAATGACAGGCTGTTTTATCACACGAATGCCGCTCGGCCATACTTATGGTCTCGCCGAACTTACGCACACCAAGGCAAAGTGCGTGTGGTATAATTATACACACACACAAGTACTGTAAGAGTGGATTCTCTTTCCTACTTGTTAGCAATGGCTGAAAATATTGTCGTTCGATTTTTTTCTCTAGATGCGGAGAGAAGTACAGTCAGTTCCGAGTACGGCGGCATTCTGTCGTCAAACGCGCACATGCGCCTGAGAGCGTTTACGCACTGGTCCGAATCCGAGAAAATTTGTATGAATTGGCGCGAAAATGTTTGATCACCACACCAGTTTGATTTCCATGCCCATGACTTCCTCAATCAGTTTGTTCAGGGCCTTGTTGATGGCTTTCAATTTTCAACCAGATCCAGTTTTAAGGGCTCCAATGCTACGGTTTCCGTTGCAATCTTGGGATTTGGGCAGATCTGAGGTACATTTTGTATCTGGTTTCTCTGTTATGAATGATTCGCGTCGCTTACGGTATCTATGGCAAAGCAGCAGTCATGAGATAAAACATCTATAGAAAACATTTAATGCAGATCTCGATTAGATAGCATCAGTTTAAAATTGAAAGATATGTAAGTTCTAATATAATCTCTGACGTGGTTGCTCCCATTTGAGATTTCTGGAAACGTAGGTATCACGTCGGGCGGTCCGAGACACTTTCACATACCACTTAATGTTCGACTACAGGACGCTATCACGAAATACTGACGAACGCTCGACAATGAGGGCAATTCAGCGTTGCAACGACTTAAAGTCCATGTATGCAATTTTGTATCATGAATGACAGAAAGAGACAGCAATAATTCTAGTTGAGATTTAGTTAAGTCGTGTTGTTACCGAATTGCACTCAGTCGACTCGAGCACTGGTATGATTGTTATTTCACTGGTAGCTCTCAAGCTATAGCCACGCGTGTGTGTTTGTGCCGCTACCTGAGCCGACCCGAGCGCTGCTTATCAGCTGATCGCAGCCTTCTAGCCGCGTTGGGATCCACCCTAGCTACCCTCACTACTGGTTGAAGAAGCAACCCAGCTAGTGCCCGTTTCTTCTTCCGTTTTTCTTCTTTATCTTCGTCAGTTTCTGAGGAACGTGGCGTTCTTTTTCTTTCCGCTTTCCTGGTACTTCTAGACGCAACTTCGTCAGTTTCCATCGGTTCTGCTTTCACTTTCGCCTCCACCTCCTGTTTCAGTTCTATGAGGGTCTTTTCGTTCTCCGCTTCAGATAAATTAGTATCTTCTTCGCTGATCGCGTCTCTTGTATCATCATCTGGTGGTTCTGCTGAGGAGCGGTCGAGGCTGCTCTCGCCTTTTTGTGACTCTAAACTGTTCGTCCGAGAATCTTTTTTGGCTTTTTTCTTATTTGGCCAACCAGTTTTATTTTTCTTTTTGAATCTGCCCCTTCGAGCCCTCGCGCGCGCCTGGACATTCTCCTGTATTTCATTCCTGATGATATCACAATCCTCGCACTCGGAGACAAGGCTCGTCACGTCCGGGACGTTCGTTGACGTCATCAAACCCGTATCGCCTTCCATGACGTCATCCGATATCTCATACTCGGCTGCGTCTTCGAAGACTTCTGATAGGAACTGTTGTAATCTTTCTGACGCTTCTTGAGTCTCCGAAACCGTCGGTTCTATCTTTAGATTGCTCTGCGTGTCACTTATAGTATCTTCGGATGCCGTTGACTTGGCATCATCTCCGTTTTTTCTTCTATGCAACAGCCCTGCTGACCCTAATATGGCTAAAGTCGAAGCATGTTCTCTGGGACTCTTCCTCGGATGTGCTTCTAGAGCTAATATCTGCTGTGTTCGTTTCCGTATCTTCTGTTTCTTCATGCCTCTTGTCCCATATGATCGCGAGGGTCCAGGCTTTTCGTCCCGTTTGACCAGGTCGCTGAGGGGACAGCAGTTGGGCTTGAGGGGGGGTAGTTGACCGATCTCATACGGTAACTTTGGTGATTTTGTGTATAACGCTGTAACAAAGAAGACACTAAGTCTTAATATTTATTACACTTTAAAAAAATAAGCAATTGATTATGCTATCCTCAATTAACTTGGCAAGACAGAAATATTTTTCTAAAATGTTTCAAGAATTTGTATAATTTTTACGTTAAAGATACGAAGGGAGTACATAAATAGGCCTCCAAACCAAACTATTAATAGTACATTGTTTAACGAGTGGAGAACATGACCGATTCCCACGAGGGTGTAGTTTGAGGCCCGAAGCGTAGCTGAGGGCCTCAATACACACGAGTTGGGAATCGCATTTTCTTCCGAGTTATACATAGTGCTTTATACTACACCTATGAGGAAAATTTAATTAAAAATCCTTGTAAAATAAAGAATGATATCACTTACATGAGAAGATATCTTAAGAACATTTGAAGTGTCATCATCCATTCGAACAGAACACAAACAAACAAAACACATAATAAATACAATTACACATTACATCGAAAACACTAAAAACCTTATTTACATTGAATAAGTCAAATTAATCAAAGAACGAAAAAGAATTCGCGGGGACATGTTGATTTTACCATATTTTTTACTTAAAAATATAAAAGAGGCAAATGAAGCTAAGCACATACTGCCAAAAAATGTAAGTGGCCAGTATCATTTTGTGGGCTTCGAGATACAAACTTTTTGTGTTTTGGCATCCGCCTGTTTCTAGTTTTGAATTATGAATTTTAAAAAAAATAAAGGAGGGGAGAAAATACTTTCTCCCCTAGGGGAGAAAGTAAATCCCATATATTTTTGCTGCCCGCATATTCGTTCGCTTGGATTTACGTACTTTCGTCCCTTTTTTCAAGTAAGAACTAATATACTTTCAGAATAGGTGTAGTATAAAATTTATTTTTATACCAAATAGCGGCAAAAATAAAGCGGGGACTATTATTTCTATCGACGCAAAAATCAATTCGCTGTAGAATAAATCTCTGTCGTAAAATCAAGTTTCGTAATCTAACTTGTAGCAACCATAAATAAAACTTACCAAAATATTTCGGAACATTTCTCGTGAGGATCTTATCCTCATCCTGCCGCTTGAAAGTCTCGTACCAAGGTTCAGACTTCGGTACACTCTCAAACGCGAACTCCAGTTGCTCCACCGCTGGTGTATATTGCAACCGACCATCCACCCATTTCATACATTGTTCCACTGGCTCTTCTCTTAACGGACTGACTTCTTCATCTTGCTGGATAACCTCGGGTTCAACTTCTGGTTCAACTGGTGGTGGTTCTTCAAGCTCCAGTTCCTCAGGTGGTTTTAAAGGGATTCTCCGGCCACGTTTGACAGGTGGAGGCGCTTTCCGTTTTCTTCTCCTTTTATCCTCCGGCCAACCGTCTTCTTCGGACGATTCTTCTTTCAAAGCGATCGGTCTTGCCAGCCGCCGTCTTTCCAAAGTAGCCGGTGGTTGCGGAGTCTGTGTTTTCTTTCTTGGAGTTAAAACTTCTTCCTTGTCATCCTCGTCTGAGGAGGTGGAACTGGTGGAACTGGCTCGTTTAGGAAACATGAATTGTTCCGCTTCGTCACTCAACACCGATAACTCAGATTTGCGCACTTTTCTGAACTTCACAACCAGAGGTTTAGTCCCGTTGACAGTCGGCGGAGATTCTTTCTTCTTAGTTACGAAACCTCCACTAGAACGCAATTTAGTACTGACACCGACAACTTTATAATATTGTCTATCCTCTTCTCCTTTCTTACTGCACCGTGTATTATGTTTCCTCTCGTCGTCGATGCCGTTTCTCTTCGGGCTCTGATCTCCGTTGACGGTGGAATCCGGGGACTGCGATCGCTTCGAGCGTCGGGATTTCGGCTCCACATCACCGTTGCACATCTTCCGTAAAGACCTTCTTTCACCATTGATCGGGGTGGCTTTGTCTAGGAACGTTGTGACGTCGTTTCCGGAACTGATTAGAGAATCCAGAGCTAGGAAGTTGGTATGGTCACGGACGAATGCTAGATGGTGCGGGGATCGTCTATGTAGTGCTGCATCATTGTAATCAGCGTTGCACATCTCACAGTACCCCCCTTTAGTTTCCTTGTCGTCTTTCTCTTTGATCCGCGGCCGACTCTTCCTAGTCATTCTGGAATGGAGACACTGGATTAGAACTCGTAAGTTTTCGTTCTAAACTAATATGCGGTGTAAAAGAAAGTACGACAACACTATGCAGTTGCTTTATCTCACGGCTGTCGCTAGGCTATACTTGTGGCCCGTGTGTGCATAATAATAATAATCTCCCAGAGATAGGCCAACTGCGCAGGACTAGTTTTTAGTGCCCAAGTGTTTTGCGCAATACACAAGTGCACTGTCTATTCCTTCATTCTCTTTTTCTTATGGGACAGATTGACTGACACGACCAGAGAGAAATCAGGCGCAGGCCCGACTATTTACATGCCCATCCGACAGCATGGATCATCATACTTTTCGGACAATCAAGTGATCAGCCTTGTTGTCCCCCACCGGGAATCGAACCCGGGACCTCCGAGTCGTGAGCCCATGGCTCAGACCGCTAGACCATGGAGGCAGTTAAACATAATTACAGGTTAACAAGCGCACCCACTCTAAGGCAATGTGCGTGTAGGTACATTTACACACACACAAGTATGGATAAACGACAGTCATGAGATCAAAAACTGTACGCGTGATTGAAATAGCAAGTTATAAGTCACAATTTTCTATAAAAAAAGTTATATTTAGAGAATCAACATTCAAATGTTACAGTGCTTTCTTTCACACCTTAATTTCGTCCCTTGTTAGTATTACTTACTTCTGACCTATAGTTTGTTGGTTCTGATTGATATCGTTGGTAGGCTGATTGGCTGTGGTCGTCGACTCCTTTTTGTCCCGTTTCTCTTTAGGTGGGTCCGGGTCTATAGGTATCTCAGGCCAATCGTCGAACTCCTTGAAAACTGGCCTGCAAACTCTGCAAATAAAAACATTTTTAGGTTTATATAGGGTGGTCACGATGCAATGTATTTCATAATGCTATGACTAGCTGGAAAATATAGATTGAGCACGGAAATATTAGGTAATTTTAAATTAAATGCAAATGTTTTAAGGATTCTACTCATGAAACTGAACAACTTTTGTTATTCACTTTTTCCCGAAATATAAAAACAGAGTTAGATTTCCCATACCAAATTACTTATTCTTCATACTTTTTCGAGAAAATACTAAGTTGTTCAGTTTCATGTAGGACCAATTTTTGGCAACAAAGAAATCGTATTTAGCTTTTTTATATTTCCAAGCACATTCTATATTTCCCAGCTAATCTCTGTTCTGTAATCGATGCATACTTGTCCAGAAATTCAATCTTGATGTAATGTTTAGTGAAGTGTTTGACTACCGGTCGGCGAGGCGCCGCGAAGAACGTGTCATACAGTTTATCCAATAGACTTATAGCCTGAAACGACCAATAAATATCCTGTAAATATATGTATATGATAAGAGTATTAGTAAATATCTAACTACTAGTTACTTGAAGAAACTGACATAGACAGCCTACAAAGCATTAAATATGTTACATTTCAATCTCTTATTCACATTCAAATGTTTACTAATTTAGTACTGAATATTGAACCAGAAGTAACTGACTGTCTCAAGTCTCTATGGTCAAATTGTCTTGGGGATGGGTTTCATTTCAATGTAACACTTTGTGAGATTCCTATATCCTATCCAGTTAGTTAGGACAATATTCTGTCTATTCTTTCTTTCAAATAAGTTCTGGTTGTTGTTGTATTTGATAGTGGTCGTCACATAAACAATGTCAGAAGCTTATTAAGTGGTCATTCAACCCGTTAATTAAGTAGTACAAAAAAAAAATTAAAACAATGGGCACTGAAAAAAACTGCACTATTACATTGGTAAACTGTCTATGTCAGAATCCTCAAGTTAAATTAGATAATAGCTTTTAGAATGGTTAGTTGAAAAGAAAGTTTTGAGTAAGTGACAAAAAATTAACATGCAACTTTTTAATTAGATAGGTCTGTCTGTATTAAACTGGACAGTGGACACTTGAGAATAGTGTTAACCCTGTTGTATGCTTTTCTACACAATTTACATAATTATTCTATTTGCATAAGACACTACAGATGATTGAAGTAACCAGGTGAATGAATCTATATCTAACTATGAATTACAGTAAAAGCGAAAATATGCTATTGATAACTTCTGCTGTTTTATCCGCAGCGGTGCGCCCGCGCCCGCCCAGGTATACCCGGCCCCAACACTGACGTCACCAACACTGCTGCTTGTATAACTGCGTCCGTGGTCTAGTGGTCTAAGCCATGGGCTCACGATCCGGAGGTCCCGGGTTCGTTTCCCGGCCACCGCTAACCAAACTAGAAACAACACCACAAAATCATTTCTCAATGACTTTGAGGTATTGTTTCTAGTTTGGTTCGGACATTGCAGGCTTATCACCTGATTGCCCGAATGTCTGAAAAGTAAGATGATCCATGCTGACAGATGGGCATGTAAATGGTCCTGTGCCTGATTTCTGTCAAGTCGTGTCCGTCAATCAAAATAAGAAATTGAAGGCATAGAGAGTGCACTTGTGTATTGCCCAAAAACTTGGGCACTAAAAACTAGTACCGCGCAGATGGGAGATCCCTGGGAGATTGGCCGCCGTCACCGAAAATAGGCTGGGAGGATTATCATTATTTTTATTGCTGTTGTACCTTGACGACGGAGATGACGTGGTGGTGGCGCGCGGCGATGGTCTGTGCGTTGTCCGGCCGCGCCCGCTCCAACATGGCATGCGTGCGGGTGCGCGCGTTACATCGCGCCCGCAACGGTGCGCCCGCGCCCGCGCCCGCACCGGTAGCCCCGGCCCCCTCGTCGCGCACCACGTGCGTCACGCGCGATGTTAGGAACACTTCTTGTTGCTGAAAGTAAAAAATAATAATAATATAAGCCCATAATATTTTCCATAGTTAAATATGTTATATAGCTTCCATGCTGGACTGGGAGTGATAGAAAAACATAGAATGTGCCACCTGCATTTCCTCCCGGGCATGCTGTAAAAACCAGCTAAGGGATTCAAAGGTTTCAGTATTGTCATTTAGGTGATGTGCTGACAACCTGTCACTATAGCAATATACAGTTCAATCTGGAATAACCCTCAAAACTTGTCAGACGTGACGGAACGACCTTTGTTTAGGTCGTTTACGCTCTGCCTACCCCATTAGGGATAAAGGCGTGATTATATGTACGTATGTTAAATATGTTTTAAAGTCCTATCTAGTCCTAGTCCATCAACAAAATGTAGTTTCTTCTAAGGAACAGTTTCCTCCCACCATAATTAAATTTATGAATAATGCAATCAATAGATATGAATATTTACATGTGTGGTAGAAAAATGAATAAAGTGCTATATCTACCTATCAACATACTACTATGAAGTTTATTTCAGGGTTCATCATGTAAGTATGTGTAACGTCATTATTTGTTTTAAAGAATGGTTTTTATACCAGTGTTTTCTCTGTACCGTGACTTTGGCAGAATCATCGTATAAAAACGATGGAAGCCATTACATAAAGAAAAAAAAAAAAAAAATGTAAGTATGTACTTTATTTTGTAGTTGTAGTATTTTCTTGTGGAAATATCAAACCCTTGAATAAATGTATAGTGTGTTGTTGGAATCCGCACAAATTTCTATAGTTACATAGGCTCCGTCCTACTTTAAATTCTTACTTGAAGTTTATGTTTTGGAAGATAGCAATGGTAAATGTTATTGCTATACTATTAATTTCAGGCATGTTCTTAATATTAGAGCTTTTAAGAGGAAATAAATTGTCTTTTTTAATCTTAATTACAGATACTTCTTGAATTGTCTTAAAAAGGAATATTTTTGAAAAGTAGAAATGATTAAGTTTAAGAAATCAAATTCAGCTAAAAATGTGTAGTTACTTTTCTTTTTCTTTTCAAATACAAATTTTGTTTTTCGAAAAATAAATTTTGTCAAAGGATTAATAAGATCTACAGGTGCAAGTGCAATTCATAAATTTTTTCATTATCAGAACAGAATAACCTGAAGGTTATAACATTTTATCAGCTACATTATTGGTCCACGGAGAATATAAGCACAGCAATGAACAGACTGATAATAAAAAAACAGTGTTGCTATGATCAAAAATTAATATAATTTTTGTTAATTTCTGAGAATCATTGTTGGCAATTCTAATAAGAAATGTCAAGTCGTCAGTGTTTTTGATAAAGTTAAACAATGGCACGAGACACTCTTCATTTTGTAAAAGGTTGATGAGGCGGCGGGAGGGATCATTAGTCTGTATTAAATCACCGGTTTCACTTGCAAAATATATAAACTAAAGTGAAGTGTTTTAAACTCTAATATTTTAAATGAAGAAAAGTGAAACTCAAAATAAGACATGGCCCAAAGGTCTCAGTTACCAGGCCAAAACCTTCTCAAAAAAAAAAAAAATCAAGTCGTCAGTGTAATCAAATATTTGGTACCTATGTACTTTGTATAAACAATGTGAAAGTCAGCATTGACCAGACCTAAACTGGAACATGTGATGCAACAGATGTCAAATGCTGACCACACATAGCAACAGGAAGCTTTCTAAGACATGTACAGAGCAGATACTTGGAAATTACTGCAGTATGTGGGAAATTGGCTTTACCTGTCCTTCTCTAGCACAGGCAGTTGAGTGAGATGTGGGTGTAATGTGTTGTTTGTTAGTATAGAGCGCGAATGGCGCGTGTCGTAAGCGAGCGAGTTATCGACGCGGCTCGCGGCGGCCGGCGGGCGCTGGGAGCCGCGGGGCGACGGACGCATAGCGCGAGCCTCATGGAGTTTTCCTTGAATTCGTCGCCGGAACACGGCCGACGCCGCCGGTCGCATCGCATCACCTCGCGCCAACCGTCCCGCGCAAAAAATATCACTCTCACATCACACACACTAATCTCATCCTTAACTCCTACGTATAAGAACGAAAACGCCTTGAAGGTGGAAAGCAATATCAACTGTCAAAAATTAAAAGCATACACACGCGAAGCTCAAAGAAAACTACATTTCATTTAATTTTAAAATGGATGTAGTGCAACGCAACGCGAGAGAGCGCGGCGCGCGGCCTCGGCCGGGTGCATTTCGCGCTGCGGCGGCGACCCATACGCGACCGTACAAAAGATGACCTAAAATCGAACGCAAGCTACGCGCCTTTAGCCTCATCCAACAACACAGTTTTAAACTGTTTTCCACATATTTCTGACACGATCAGCGTATTGAAAATCACTTGGGGATGTTGCAAATTGTATATACTTACACAAAAGCCGTCCGCGAGGCCCCCGCGCTCCGCTTATCACAAAAATAAGTAACTATATACCAGTCACCGAGACGGGGACTTCGTCACTCGACCAGATTTGCTTTCGTTTACAATGTTCACTCGTAAAAATCACTTCACCCAGAGTATCACAGGTGCATTGATTGATGATGCAACATTTATGATACTTTTTACAGCTTTTTACCTACATTTATCGAGTAAAATCGAAATTATAACAACAAACACAAATCTGTCACACACAAGATGGAGATATTCCGCGTCAGTTTTTGTTTTGATCGCTAGGGGCGCCACTGTCGCGAAGAAGGGGAAAATGGCGCTGATTGGTCAGTACAAAAGTCATTCCATTCCACGATAATTATTTTGTCTACATAAATCTCAAAACAGCGCTAATTTTATCTTATCAATAATAAAATGTTATATTTAGATCTTATTTTATTATAACAATAAAATAAAAATAATATTTTTTTGCAATAGAATACCCAAATTATTTTCTGTAAAGCCGCATTATATTATTATCAGCGGCAATGCGTAGAACAAAACATTAACAATACGGCTAAAATGAATAGGTCACCGTTCATGTGTCTAACGCTTTCTAATACCGTAATTTGATTTAGTCGTATTATAAATTACACATAACCAAACCAACATAGGTTTTGATGGCAACGAATGCAACGTTTTATTTTTTCATTGGGAATGGGGACCATTTTGGCGGTAATAAAATACAAAGATATGACAATCTTACCAATCCCAAATCCTGCAATCTTCGTGATAGAGAACGAGCTAGCCCATTGTCTTGAATGTCCAAATAAAAACAAAAATTCCTCCGAACTGCAACAATAATTTTACGATAATCATTCGTACAATTTTTAATTTACACGATAATCACACGTTTTTATAAATATGGCGAACCTTTGTTATATTTTTCTTCCAAATTCAAAGTCGAAACCATCTTTGCCAAATTGTCAATTTCTTATATTTTAGCAGTCTTGAATATTTAGCAAAATAGTATCTGAAGGATACATCTCTTCACTTATATTTAAAGCACAATGCTGTAATTTATTATGTAATAATTATATTTTTCGAGGGCAAAATTTAAATTGCTCAAAATCTATTTGTAAAAATACGATTCAAATGTCGAAATGTCATTGACAGCTGTCTGAGAGAGATCCATAGACAAGAGTCACGATCTAGGTCATTAATCGATATCGATAAAATGAAACAAATCGATTTGGATTAATTAGTGAAGAACAGTGGAGAAGAATTTAACATAATATTTTTTATTTCCATTAATGTAGGATGTGGTGTACGTATGAATATGAACGCACGAAGATTCACTATTTGATGCAAAATAGGTATATTTTTCTATTTTATTTGGCTTAAATAGTGCACATAGGTATAGTAGGAATGTGATGTGTGTGTGTAGCATGGAGTTAATGCTGCAACAAAATATTTGCTACTTAATAGCTATGCTTTTGTTCAACCAATACGAACCCGAACGACCTTCAACAAATAGCAACGGGTGCGGGCTGGAATCGCCGAAACATTGTAGGTTCCATATTATATCTACTGCCTACCTATCTATACTATACCTACCTATAATAAATAACACAATAGTAGGTATAGATAGAACCACGGCCGGCCGCCGGCAGGCAGGCAGGCAGCCGAGCGTTCAGTACATGTCCGTTTATGTACGTATTTTATTGATTGCCTGCGTTATATTATGTATGTGCCGATGTGGATGGATGTACTACATAGTTCGCGCGGTCTGCTATTTTGTTACTCTATCTAGGTCGCCCGGTTGACTATCTGAATTTATCAATATTGCATCGGAGAAAAGTAACAAATGTCATATATATTTTTACTTTAATTTCGAATACCGATTACTTCACATTTCCTATTACGTGATATTTAGAACTATCAGTTATAAGTTTTAATAAAGTTTTTGCTTAAAGTTATACAAATGTGAGTGAGACACATGTGCTCAACTCAACATTCATAGGTATAATAATACTGTTTTATTTTAAAACTAGAGGTTTAAAAAATATGTGCTAGAACTTTTCCATTACATAATGCGTCCCTACATAAAATTAGTAAAAGGTAATTAAGTTCGAAATTTATTTTATAAATTATTGTAATGTAAAATTCTTTTTGAGTGCGCGTACTTGCGTAAGCCTTGACTATGAATACGACCAGCTTGCGACCAACTACCAACCTGTGCTACCAATACCAA
Organism: Scrobipalpa atriplicella; assembly: GCA_029255725.1. NCBI lineage: Eukaryota > Metazoa > Arthropoda > Insecta > Lepidoptera > Gelechiidae > Scrobipalpa > Scrobipalpa atriplicella. Next base: position 32,219 of record JARACY010002586.1, read on the forward strand.
CACACCTCACCAATCATCGCCGTTTAAAACTTGTAGCGCCATCTAGTATGATCAAGCTAGAAGGTTAACCAACGTGAATGCAGATACAAGACAATATATTTTATTTATGGTAAGGCTATTCGACGGTAGATGGCGTTATTTATATTTCTCACAGCTAATTCCTTTCTTCTATTCACAAAAATAAAATTGATGAAGTATCTACATTTCCATTCCAGGTTCTTTGGCCATTTTCGATTTTCGAAGCTGGATATGGATATTGCAAAATTCCTCCAGCTCTTGACATTCGGTCTGTAGCAGTCTGAATTCTGATCATGCTTTGGTAGCAATTCGTGGTTGCAAAATACGCGATTTAACTAAAATAAGGCCATACCTGTCACTTTCTATCATGAGAGATCAGAACGGGATGGCAATAACTTTAGTTGAGATTTAGTTAATGGTTACGAATCGGACCCTTTGTTGATGTATTCAGCATCATTTCAGATAGAAAGGCCACTAAGGCTGTCACTCTTTGAGTTCTGTTCATAAATACGGGCCTAAATTCTGAGGCCAATATAATAAATTTCGCATTAATTTATCAATGTTATCGCTGTTATGATAAAATATCTACGTGTGAAAATCTGCAAATGATTTCAATCCTAAGTAGCATAAAAATAATGAAACAAAGATAGTAGGATTATAATATGTTTATTGAATGACCATTTCCTCACATTCAAAATATTGAAATGAAAATTGAATGATCTACTCTAACAGGCATATAATTAATAACAGAATTTACACTTTTTACATCGCCACTGTCGGGTGTTAACGATTTGACATTGTTCTTTCTTATTTAAACAAAATAAATCAGAACTATAAACTATTCTGCATAATAAAAAATAGACCAACTGCAGCAAGGAAAATAAACTTGGAAATTTGTCTCCCACACCAATTTTTGTTATCTGTTTTGAGTATGCAGTAGGTCTAAGATTCTTTTGCAGTTCTCATGTTAATTTATTCATAGACATCCTCTTTGTCGGCTATGTACTGGATAATGTCTTGAGGTCGGAGCAGCCTCTCCGCGTCACCATCAGGAATTTCAAAGCCAAATTCATCTTCCATCGCCATGATCACTTCCACATGGTCTAGGGAATCCAACCCAAGGTCGTTGATGAAGTGTGAGTTAACATTCAGCTGTAACAACAAGAAAATTATATGTTTAAGCCGTCATAGTGCAGGACTTCATTAAAATGGATGTTTCTAGGCTTACACTGTCAGGGTTAATTTTGTCATAAAGTTGCAGTACAAGAAGCACTCTACATTGGATAAGCTCTTTCGTCAGCGGTGGTGCGTGACTGTAGTTACGAACACCCAACTTCGAGTTCTGAAACAAAAATAATAATAAATGATAGATACCTGATGAGCAGTCGCCAGTTTGTCGTAGGATTTGCACACTTTCATCACTCGCTCGCTGATTTCTTCCGGCGAGGGTCTACTTTGGGTCGAGTATAGCAGTTTGCTCTGTGATACCTAAACAGGCAGCATCATTGTAGTATACTTTGTTATGCAATAAGTATTTGAGGTTATAAGAAATTTATGATGAAAATAAAATAAATGCATAATATAGTGTGCAATAGCTACAATTCTAATATGAAATATTATATTTCGAGGAGCGAACGGACTGCAAATGATAAGATAAATCACATTGTATTGATCTAAGAAGAGCTTACCCCATTTTGTATATTGGAATAGTTATAGACTTTCACAGCGGTTTTCACTGTGTGATACTTTTGCTGTAGGGCAATAGTTGAAAGCCGGCATACTACCGGTGTTTTATAAGTGGTGGATTTTCGTAATAATCCATTGAAAGCACTTCGAACAAGACTTGCGGCAGCCATTTTTCGAACTTCAAAAATAGGCATAAACTATAGAGGAGTAGAATAAGGAAGCACGTACTACTTAGCTTAGAGAGCTAGAAAGTAACGATCAATAACGGGAATAACGTTATTTCAGAGAGAACTAAGCGTACAACACTAAAAAAAAAAGTGAAGTTGTCTTGTCTATGACACGCTGTCATGTCAGTTGTGTTGTCATTGTTTTTGTGGATGTTGGAATGGAAATGGATTTATCAATTTTGAGCAAATAAAGCACTAACAATGGGTAACGCTGACACAAAACTCAACTTTAGAAAGGCTGTCGTACAGCTTACATCTAAATCACAGGTAAGATTGTCTGTAAGTAACGCCTACGCAGCGTTTCTGTGTCACGAGTACAATCGATGATATCGATATTATTTCAGCCTATAGATTCTTCGGACGAGAGTTTCTGGGACCAGTTCTGGTCGGAGAGCGTGACGAACGTTCAGGATGTGTTCGCACTGGTGCCGGGGGCGGAGATTCGGGCGCTGCGCGAGGAGTCTCCTAACAACCTGGCCACACTCGTGTACAAGGCTGTGGAGAAGTTAATGAAGTGTGTAGACAGCAGCTGTAGGACCCAAAGGGAACAACAAACAGGTAAGTTTATTTCTAAAGTTTTCATAGAAAATATCCTGATAAGTAATTAAGTAATATTAAATTTTCAAACTTGGTACATTCAGCATGGTAAGTAAATTCCAAGTTTTTGGTAAGAGTGTAGCCTTTGGGGCCCTATGGAAAAAAGACTTAGAAAAATTTCACATAGAGTCAATTTCGTCTGATTTTTTTCTAATTCCAAAGAAAAATTATTTCTTCTATGCGTTCCATAGTGCCTCCAACTCCTACACTGCGCCCTGAACTTGACTCTCTTACTTTACGCATATATTACCTTTTATTGTGTATTGTTATAAAAAATCCTAATGTTAATATTTCTTACTGGATTCAATTTGATATCCAACACAAAAATACCAAAAATAAATTATTAGCTTACTGACTTTTATTGTTTACTTTATTAGTCAGAACCTTGAAAACCTTGAACAGGAAATTCAATTACTGATTAGGAGAATAACAAATTGAGTGAAACATTCTATGCTTCACTGAACTTTAATCAATAACCCTGAATGAACTCAATATCTTGCTCATAATGTTTATAACTTTATAGTGATATTTTTTATTAACATAATTGCTTGCATTAGTTAGTTTATTAGGTTTCATTATAGGGAAATGATTCATAAAATGTATTATGATTAATAAAATATAATAAATTAAACCCAATTAAATAAATATCCAGCTGTGAAATGATTGAACAGGCTGTTAATTTATGCATTAAAACCTGAAAAAAAAAATCTTCCAAAATAAGTTTATATTATAGATTTTGATCATTTTGGTTGACCTGCAACTAGATTTCTGATACCTGTATGTCTTTAGCTATGAATTGTTTCAGCATTGAACTGTGCCCGGCTGCTGACTAGATTGTTGCCGTACATGTTTGAGGACCCGGAGTGGCACAGCTTCTTCTGGTCTCCACTGCCGGGGGCCACGGAAAATGAGTCCGTACCGCTTGCCCATTCACTCATCAATGCCATTTGTGTAAGTTATGAGGTTATATAATAATTAGTCAGAAAATGTAAGTTTGAAATTATATTATGTTGCTGGCTCAGAATTAAGCCAGAAAAGCCAGGCAAAAGAAAAAGCTATTACTTAAATATAGTGCACAAATCATTTTACTATATTTTTAGAATTACATCCTATTACCCATCATATTGAAAATGAACCCAAATTTTAAAAAATAATAATGAAGTATTTGATTTGGGTCATTTTATAGTGTATTCAAAACTATATAAATTCTGAGCATTAATGGGTTAAATATTTTCCATCAGAATAATTTTTATGTTTTTGTATATTATTTTGTATCTTTTGTCTCATTCAAATATTACTTATATTCATAGAGAAGTTGATTTATAGTTTGTTCCCCAGGACCTCTTGTTCTGCCCAGACTTCACAGTCACAAGCACAAAGAGATCAGGCCCAGTGAGTATTGATCCATAGATAGTAAGTTATATCTTATCTATTATACAAACAAAACTGCTATTTCATCATTATCTCTACAGACATGGTATAAATAACACTAAATTTCAAACTTTTGCGGTTCTCATTATAACTATGAGTTATTTTATAAATAAACAATATAACAGCATGTTTTTGAAAATAAAATGCGTTGATCACTATATTAATAGAAAATACTCATATCAAAGTAATATTTTGTTTAAAATGCGAAAGAGTTTTCGCGACATCATACAGTAAAAGTCAGATTTAAATACAATTGAAAAATACTTAGTGCGAAAACGTCTTTTTATAAGGTCAGTTATGCTGTGCCTACCCATAAGGAATATAAGCACTTTATGTATAATTGAATGAATGAAATGGCGAGCAGAGCAAGTATAAAAATTCAGTGTAATTTAAAGAAAAATACTTGTTTTTTGCAAAAGGCGATATTTATACGAAGGGTTTTCAGCACAGTTAAAACTTCCAACAGGAACGCGCCGAAGAGCTATCCCAGCTCGACAGCTGCGAGTACATCTGGGCGGGCGGAGTGGGGTTCGCGCGCTCCCCGCCCAGATCCGCCCAGCATGAGGCAGCCAGGACTGAGTTACTGAGATTACTGCTCACTTGCTGCTCAGATACGATATACAAGCCACCGCATCATGTTGCTAGGGTGCCGCATCATAATAAGTGGATCGCGTAAGTTGGGTTCATCCATGATCGACCTCAATCTAATTTTTTTAACTTTGATCTTCCATTTAACAATAATAAGTAAATAAATATCAATTATTTATTTTTATAACACGCAACGGCGAGCGAAGCGAGTGCGACATTTTATAACAATAGACAGGGTCAAAATTAAATGATAAAAAAAAGAAAATACGAGCGGAGCGAGCGCGAAATTCCATAAAGATACAAACTAAATCTCTAATTAATTGGTCATGCGAGCGAAGCAATCAAAGTAATTACACAAAACTTATAATTTTAGGTACCTTACAAGTCCTGATAATCGTCACGCGTTGCCGCTGTTCACGTCTCTACTGAACACCGTCTGCTCGTATGATCCTGTTGGATTAGGACTGCCCTACAACCATCTGCTATTTGCCGATACGCTTGAGCCACTCGTCGAGGTAAGTCCATTCAAAATACTAGTTAAATGTCAATACAGTATTGTCTGTCGATCTAATAATAGCTAGCATCACCCCATCTCTTCAACAGCATTCCTTGTAAATACCCAAATGCGTATAATATCTACTGTCTATTTTCGTAACTATTTCATTTCTGCGAATATGAGACTGGTGAACGTACGCTCTGTGTGACCAGTTTCGCCAACACGTAGGCTAGTTAGGCCATTAATGAACTTGTTTTGTTACAGGTGGCCCTACAGATACTCATAGTAACATTAGACCATGACACTAGCTCGGCTATGAACGAAGAAACAGATGAGGTAAGTCTTATATTAAAATAATATCTCATTACTCAATGTTACACCTGATGATTTTACCAGCTATCCTAATGTCGGTTAAAACTATACGGGTGAAATGAAACAATACAAATAACTTAGAATGACTAAGACAATGCATTGAATGTTCGACCTCGACCTAAAATACATACATATAATCACGCCTTTATCCCTAATGGGGTAGGCGGAGCGTAAACGACCTAAACAAAGGTCGTTCCACACGTCTGACAAGTTTTGAGGGTAATTCAAGATAGATCTGTATATTGCTAATAGTGACAGGTTGTCAGCCCATCGCCTAAATTACAATACTGAAACCCTCAAATCCCTTAGCTGATTTTTACAGCATGCCCGGGAGGAGATGCAGCTGGCGCATTCTATGTTTTTCTATCACTCCCAGACCAGCATGGAAGTCGACCTAAAATAAAAGCGCTTAAACGTGAGTTTTATATTGGCAAAACCATTTAAAAGACTTCAAGAAGATTGCCCTTTAGTGTACTTAAAAGCCTGTCATTTTAAAGCCTAATATATCCCTCCAGAACCTGCCAGACAATCTGTTCATCAACTACTTGTCCCGGATCCACCGCGACGAGGATTTCCAGTTCATCCTGCGAGGAGTGACCAGATTACTCAATAATCCACTAGCGCAGACATACTTACCCAATTCGGCCAAGAAAGTGACGTTACATCAGGAAATGTTGGTGCTGTTTTGGAAGATGTGCGACTATAATAAGGTACGTTATGATTTTGCCCACTCTAGCACTTTCCAATCGCAGCGATTGTTCCCAATCTAGCACCTTCCGACCATATTTTATAATTAAATTTAAATAATTTTGTTTCAGAAATTCATGTACTACGTATTGAAAAGCAGCGATGTGCTAGAAGTATTAGTTCCAATTTTATTCCATCTGAATGATTCACGCGCTGATCAGTGTAAGTATACATGTTAAAACTTTAATTGTAATTTACACAGTCTTTTTCATCTGTAATTTACATAGTCTTTTTCATCTGTAATTAACACAGTCTTTTTCATCTGTAATTTACACAGTCTTTTTCATCTGTAATTTACACAGTCTTTTTCATCTGTAATTTACAGTATTGTTCATCTGTAATTTCCACAGTCTTTTTCATCTGTAATTAACACAGTCTTTTTCATCTGTAATTAACATAGTCTTTTTCATTTGTAATTAGTATTTTTCATCTGTAATTTACTCAGTCTTTTTCATCTGTAATTTACACAGTCTTTTTCATCTGTAATTTACAGTCTTTTTCATTTGTAATTTACACAGTCTTTTTCTCCACCAGCGCGTGTAGGCCTCATGCACATCGGAGTATTCATCCTTCTCCTTCTATCCGGAGAGCGCAACTTCGGCGTCCGTCTGAACAAGCCCTACACGGCAACTATTCCTATGGACATCCCCGTGTTCACTGGAACACACGCTGATTTGCTTGTGGTGGTGTTCCATAAGATAGTAACGACAGCGCATCAGAGACTGCAGCCGCTGTTCGATTGTCTGCTGACTGTGCTTGTCAATGGTAAGTCTTTAAAATTATAACGCCAACTGTCCTTAAAATATCCCAACTGTCCTAAAAACATTTCCAACTGTTCTTCTTAAAACATTCCATATTGTCCTCAAAATATGCCAACATGTCCTCAAAGCTACAGAATGACTTATTATGGTACGAAACTTCTTAAGGCGCGTTGAGGGGTAAAATTTCAAGGTCGTGTCACGTCACGGCAGCGTAAATATGTCAAAGAAGTTTCACTTCTGACACGTGTGCTCAGCACACACGCTTTTTTTTTTTTTTTTTATTATAGCGTTTTACGGCTCTGGAATCTCGTTTTTTAGTAATACCGTTTGATTTTAGTATGGAAGTGCCGACTCTTAAACGTAGTAATTTTATATCCTCTTTGAGTAATACTTGGTTTGCCAATGTTACTGGCAATGAATTTGGGGCAAAAATACATAACCAAATTTTCAAGGATATTTTTAATAGGCATATCGCGAGCGAAGTGAGCACGAGATATCACGTTACTAGTTGAGGTACATTATATCGCGAGCGTAGCGAGCGCGTGATATCTCGCTATGCTACTGGTCGAGGTATATTAACTCATATTGCGAGCGTAGCGATCGCGAATTTTCACGTTATCTATCACAGTATATTCACTTATAACGCTAGCATAGCAATATAGCTTATTTTAGTCAAGTATTTTTGTTAAAGTGTCCCCGTACCTGAAGACGCTGTCGATGGTGGCGTCGACGAAGCTGCTGCACCTGTTGGAGGCGTTCAGCACGCCGTGGTTCCTGTTCGCGGCGCCACACCATCACCACCTCGTGTTCCTGCTGCTAGAGATGTTCAACAACATGATACAGTACCAGTTCGACGGTAAGGAAGTATACTTGTAAAACAAATTAAATATTAACTCGCGAGTGAAGCGAGTGCAAGACTTCAATTAAGTCATCAATCGAGGTAAAAAACTCACATCGCGAGCGTAGCGAGCACGATACTTCACACTATTCATCAAGGCATAATTTTATCCCATATTGGGATCATAGCGAGCATGAGATTTCAAGTTATAAACTAAGAAATACATACATACATATAATCACGCCTTTATCCTTAATGGGGTAGGCAGAGTGTAAACGACCTAAACAAAGGTCGTTCCGCCTCGTCTGACAAATTTTGAGGGTTATTGCAGATTGATCTGTGTATTGCTATTGCTATAGTGACAGGTTGTCAACCCATCGCCTAAATTACAATACTGAAACCCTCGAATCCCTTAGCTGACTTTTACAGCATGCCCGGGAGGAGATGCAGCTGGCACATTCTATGTTTTTCTATCGTCCCCAGTCCAGCATGGAACTAAGAAATATTAACCTAATATAATATAGGAAGATGATGATGATGATGATAACTATGTTTTTGTCCCACAGGCAACTCGAACCTAGTATACACAATAATCCGCAAGCGAAGTGTGTTCCACAACCTGGCCAACTTGCCGCATGAACACAACGCCATCGCGCGCTCGCTCGCACAAGGGAAAGGGAAGCAACTGCCTCTCACTGGAAAATCTAGCTTGCCTAGGTAAGGACTATTTACGTATTTTTTCAATGGGTTTTTAATTACGCCATTTTAACTTTAGTCTAGTCCAGATAGAGTCGATAAGACGCGATCTTACCTGAATCCCCATACCACCCCACCACGTATTTCCACAATGATGTTCTTACTAACGTTTCATTAATCAGATCCACAAGTGCGGAGTCAGTAGCAGAAATACCAATGGAGGGTCAAGACCTGCACAACCCGCTGAACCCGGCACTCTCAACCCCACCTTGCGGAAACACCCGGTATGTTTCACTTTTTACTAGTAGCCGATAATTAAGTTGGTGTATGTACCCATGTTGCTTACTTCCATGCTGGACTGGAGCGATAGAAAAACATAGAATGTGCCAGCTGCATCTCCTCCGGGCATGCTATAAAAACCAGCTAAGGGATTCGAGGGTTCCAGTGTATTGCAATTTAGGCGATGGGCTGACAACCTGTCACTATAGCAATATACATACATAATCATCTGTAATATCATATATAACCCTCGAAACTTGTCAGGTCGTGGTGGAATGACCTTTTTTTAGGTCGTTTACGCTTTGCCTTCCCCATTAGGGATAAAGGCGTGATAATATGTAT